>KN504680.1:21129-40019 GCA_000787155.1 Scartelaos histophorus
GACGTTGACTCTTGTGTGTTTTAAGCCATGTTATAATGTTGTTACCTCCTTAAAAACATACTCCGATGTTTTGTTTCAGTCACACATATTTCATTATTGGTCTCCCAAAACTCAAAATACTTAATACTGTTCTACTTTGTGATCTCAGGAAGTGGTCGTTTTCAAGTTAACAGCTACAGCTTTTTTATGGTAGCCAAGCAGAGATAGACAATTCCAGGGCTGAAACCATCCAAATGATTCTAGTGAAGGGTTATGTAGTTTAAAAATACAATGGTGCACTCCTGTATTACCACATGACATCATGAGGTGGAACAGTGTTTTCCGTTTGAGAGTAGAACTCAATATGCAAGGTTTTTGTGAATGAAACAAAACCCAACTACAGTTTTGTTTTTGATGAAGAAACATTATAACAAAGATCAGAAAACAGCATAATATGGCTCCTTTAAATCCTCATGTTACTAATATTGTATATACTGTAACATATTGGGAGCACGGCCACCCATGTTCATTCAAATAAACTTGATGTATCGCTGTGAGTGTTCAAAGTAGGGAAGCAAACACAGCTGAATAATGAATCTGTATTAGTTTATCAATTCATATCAGTCATTTTTTAAAATCTAATACATCTAGAGTAGTTTGTCAATGTGCACGCTGGACATCATTTGACTTTTTAAACACTACTCATACTATTTTTATTTATATTCTTATTGAATTTCTTATTAATGTGTGCATCTGTGGCTCAAAAGAAATAAAAACAGTAGACAAATGTAGTGACAAATAGCCTTGACCTCTGTAAATGAGTGTTGCAGAGTCTAAACAGTCTGCTGCTGGGCTCTCCAACTGTGCATGTTTGCTTTGGAAGAGAGACATTAAAGAGCTGCAAATGACTGTGTGTGATGGCGAGCCATGTATTTTTGTGTGAGTGACGGTCTGCAGCAGGTGTTTCATATGACAGTCATATGCAGCACATCTAATACATGGATCCTATAGTCTGCTATCTGTTCACTGGGGCCTTATGACTGCATGGGCTGGACATCTATTTATAAATGTCCATGAGGAGCAATCTATGAATCATCACAAAAAATGAATTCAAAAGAAAACTAAAAATAAAACACAGGGAGTATTATAACATGCAAAACCCTGGACTTCACAAAACTGGGAACATTTCTTTTTTTTTTGGTACCAATACAGTTCTGGCACCACTTTTTGGTATCTATGCTGTGTCCATCATTATATCAGACCCTAAAACAGAGTACAATGTATGTAATAAATTACCTACATTGTGTAAAAAAAGGTTACCCCCGCACCCCAGCCGGATTAAGTGGGAGAAAATGGATGGATTGATGTATCAGCTGCTACTTTATACTAAACACATCACCAGTATTATTAATTATGTGTCATGATAATACTACATAGATATAGCACTGAATATATGATAACTGGAAGAATATATATTTTTTAGCTCATTATTTATTGTGTGTACAGTTTATTTGTAATAATGGGTAGATTTTTGTTTTTTTAAGTGAAATATGATAATATTTGAGCAGTAGAGTAAATAACTAACTTCTATGGGTGGCTTCACTTTATTTGTTGCAGCTCAGCCTTTAAATGAAACTGAATATAAAAAAAACCCCAAAAAAAACCAAACAAACTGGGATTATCCTGCTTTATTATTATTGTGTGAGTGTGTGGTATAAAGTAGTTTTATTATGATCATTTATTGCTATATTTCTGTGTAGAAATATATTGTATTTCAAAATGAGTTACTGTGACAGACCTATATATGTCCAAGTGTTGCATTTGAAAGTAGCCCTATCAACATTATATGGCAAGCAGTGACCTAAATCTGTCTCTGCAGGCAGTGGCAACAATAAACAAAGGACACAAGTCTGCAATCTGACCAACAACTTCCAGCAGGTGTTGCTTACAGTTATTAACATGTAATGACTAAAAATTGTACGTTAAGTAATCCAGGCTCCCATAGCTTCATTGATGTCACAGATTGCATGGTGCAGTAGCCGTCTGTGTGTGTGCATGGGGCAGGTGTGTAAATAGGCCAGTGGATGCAAAGTAGCAGCCAAAGCAGCTGTATTCAGAGTGGAGGGATCAACGTCCACATTTGCAGGTATGCAGCAGTCCAGCATTAACGGCTCTCAGATTAAACCGCACCAATGAACAATGTAAAATCACACTCAGCTGCTCATTTTTCAGTTACACGAATGCATTGAGGCACCACATGGAAAACGCAATGTTGTGCAATGTTGAAAGCATAGCGTAATTGATTGCATGCAGGGGCACAAAATGCATGAAATAACTATGCAGGTTTAAAACAAAAGAAATCACATAAATTGAATCATCATTCTACATCTCCAAACCCAAACAGAGGTATAGTAAATTAAGGTAATTTCACAGACAAAAAAAATCCTAAAGAAATAATACTGGTTTGTTGCAAAAGACAGCTAAGACTTCATAATAATAATAATAATAATAAAACTGTTGCCACCATTATAAGCGACTTTTGTCATCAATAGAGAAGTCTATAGACCCTTACAGTAAGTGAAACTTTATTTTAGTTTGATCCTCACTCTGCATTAGATACTATAATGATAATTAAAAATATTAGTTTTTTTATACAATAGAATGTTCTCAGTATCGATAGAGCATCTAGTTTCAACATGAGCTTCATTATCCATTAGTAGTATCTGGGTTTTGATTTTTATGAGAATACTACAAAGTCAAAGTCTTACAACAAGCTACTAAACAATAAAATAGTTTAAAGACATTTAATACTTCCTTCTTAAACCATTATTACAACTTACAAAATTATCAAAGGAAAGGTTATTCGTCTCATCACATCTCATTCTTAATTTTGGGCCAGTGCAATTTCAAAAATGAATTTGAGTGAATCAATTCAACAATAAGAAGCAGGCTGGGAGCTCAGACTGATTTACAATACATGGACCTTCCCAGGCAAGGTCACAAGCCACTGGACCACAAGGGCACCCACTCCACTCCACGCACTCCCTGCATGCGCTTCGTTATGGTGCTCAGCAGACTGCTGATTGGTTAGTGGCTTTTCCTGGAGGCGGACCCAACTACATGATGAGGAAGTGAGTGCTTCCAGAGCTCAGCTGGGTTTGTTTACATTGAGCAGGCAGCAGCAGAGAGCAGCAGTGAGGAGTCAATTCATTCAACTTCACAAGCAGAGGCTGAGGCCAGTGGTTGTGATAAAAAAACAAGCAATGCTATGAATATTTTGTTAGAGCTACTTTTATAATTAAAATGCAAATAAGTTTTAGTAAGTAAATAAAAAGCTACATCACTTTTCTGAAACAGCTTTAGCCACATCTGCTTTTACTGTTTCTTATTCTGTACTGACTGAGTTTATAAATGTTATGAACAGCAATGATTGTACAAGAGCCTGCAGCCTGTCTTAATTTCTATATTTATTCTGTTATCTGTCTGCGTCTGTCCATCTGATGTCTACGCACCTTGGACTGTGCAACAAAGACAAATTTCCCCTGCTGGGACAATAAACTTTATCTTATCTCAAGCTGAATAGGGGAGCATAAGTAGTGAAATTCTGTACATAAGAATATATTACATACATTATTAGTATAGATTTTTCATGTGATACTTGAGTATTTTTTGCTCTGGTATCTGCATTTTTACTCAATATAATTGAATACTTCTTCCATCACTGGTTTAACTATTACAGGAAAGTACAATCAACCAAATAATTTCAGTGCAAGAAGCAGTACACAAATAAAAGGAGAGACATATCACAAAATGATGCACTGATATACATTAACTACAAGTGTCTCGACTTGTTCTTGTGAAACTTGAGAATATATGGGGGAAAATAACACGTGCATACAAGCAAGTATGACGAATAGTGTTAGAAGGATTACATCAGTGATACATAAATAAAATAATTAATCTCCTGTAAAAAAAAATTGTAGTATACAGTAGTAATATAATGGTATAAAATACAAGTTATAGATAGTTATAGAAAGAGAATTAGGAAAATAACTGGGAATGGGACATGTCTACAAGTCTAATTTTATGTTTAGTTTCTTTTTCTAGAGCTGCTTAAATTACAGACAATTAGGAATTAATTAGGTTATAATGACAATCCGTCACGAGTAATCAAAAATAATTAAACTGAAATTATTCTTAGCTGCATGTGTAGTACCCAACTTCAATCAAAACTTGATTAATTGCACAATCTTACAGCACCATCAGACCGTGCACCACAAACCAGGACAGGTGAATCTCTGTAAGAACATTAACAAATAGCTCTCTCTGATGTCTGATTGTCTTCCACTGTGTTATGAAAGCATGAAAAGCTCTTCAAAGTTGATATTCCAATGCAAATGTACTGTACTCTCCATATGCTGAGCCTGCGTCCTGCTTCATACACAAGTGTAGCTGTGAAAAGATGGAGTGAGAACTTACTTTTGAGACACAAATTAATACTTGATTGCGATGAAAAGATCACAAAGGAACAAAAAAGCGGCCCTTATGCATATAGCAGCAGCTGGCATTTTAATTGGCTCGAGCTTCAGCTAATAATCAAGAGAAGACCCGTCCGCGATAACAATGGCAAGGCAATGTGCGGGGACTAGAACTGAAATGAAACTAGACGCGGCTGCAATGGCTAAGGGCAAAACTTTTCAACGAGATTATGTGAAAAGGCCAGACTGTGTACACCGCAGCTTGTCCTTACGCAACAAGAAACGCACACACAGGGCCCTACACTTGAACTGAAATCAAAAGGAAATGCAAAATTGTTTCTCAACCCTTTCGCGGGAGCTCATTAATCAGGGACAACAGAGCGGCGGAGGACTGGAGAATGGTGAGAGCAGAAAGGCTGACCCTCCCACCAACAGGAAAAATATGAGCCTTTTATCGTCCCTACTCTACTTACTCTGGCACAGCAGGCCCCCAGCAGCACCGGGTCAAAACTAGAGACACGAGAGGCTAGGAATTCACATGGAAAAAGCACTGATGGAGCTCTGTACAAATGACTATAAGATCCGGAAGAAAGGGTGGTTTTAGTGAGCCATTTTATCCATCTGGTTTGAATTTAGTGATCCATTTGGATGCATTATTCCCCAGGGCTTGCAAATGTTTATATATTACAAACGAGGAGTGAATGATTCGAGGAAATCTCTAATGTAGTTTGTTATGAAATCATAATAGAGGGTTTGATCGTTTAAAGGTGCACTGTGTAACTTTTCTGATGGGGAGGTCAATCTAGGCCTGTTAAAGTTGAAAATTTCAGTAAATCTGTAATTAGGGGTGTGCATTGTCATGAGTCAGACGATACAATACATATCATGTCATGCATGTTACAATTTGATATATCACGATATATCTCAACACTAAAACACAGAAAGATATATTGTGATTTATCAATAATTACTGCTATTAATACAGTCAACTGCACCTTGACAAGGACACAATTGTATGAAATATAATTTATAAAAATGTTTAAATCATCAGGATAGTGATTGTAACTAATGCATTTTTGTGAAAAATATTTTTAAAAATCAATTCGGATGCTTTTTAAATCAATTTGAGAATTGTGCAATGAAGTATCACAATATCACTAGCGCAAAGAAAAAATTCACATGATAAATACTAACCCCCAAGAAATATTGTTCCAGCTTTCATATACAATAAGTCAATATAGTAATTATGGTGACAGGCCTCTGTCCACAAGCTGCTTGTTATTGCTTTGCCAGAATTCTTCTACTGTATGACATTAAACTTAACTTAATGTATTTTTAATATTTTGTATATGATGCAGGGTCACCTCTCCCTGAACGTAACCTGTAACTTTCCTCATGACACCTGCTTGTGTCCATGGAAATTTCCTTTTCTGCACCATGCGTTTAATGCGTTTAAAGAAACTGACAAACTTGTGCCCAAAGTACTGACGATTTTCTAATGGCAACTAAAGTTTCTGTTTATTTTCTGAATAATTTGTGAACTATATAAACAAGCCAAAGCAAGGACTTTATATTATATTGTTATAACATCATATCATATAATTATATTGTTATTAGTCACCATGTGTTAGACATGATATGAAATTGGTAAATTTGAAATTTGATGAATTTACTAGAATCAACGTGGAAAGTGACTATGTCTATTTATGCCTTAATATTCAACCACTTATGAGACGTATATCATAAGAAGTGTAGGTATGCAACTCCACTAGTGCTAAGCTACTCCAGTGGACTTAGAATACAAGGAGGATCTACTGTTGTCATTCATTAAATGCAACTTGGAGTAAGTGTGGAGGCTTTGTCTCATTTTCTATTCTACATGGAAGGCAATCTATTCTTGTGCCCTACAAGTGGAACCAGTATAACTTGTATTATTAATCTTAAAAACAAAAGTTATAATTCCCTTTAAACTGGCAAATCTCTATTACACACATTTGCAGTTTTCTTGTTGAGAATGTGCAACCCACATCTCTAGAGAAAGGGATTTATTAAATATCCCAACGGGACCACTTAGGCTAAGCTTTAAGCACAGGGCTCTAATGGACCATATAACACACATTAATACTCATTTCAAAAGGACACAGGGCAAAAATAAAACACTGACTGTCCAAGTTATAGCATTAAAAGTGCAGTTAACTCCTCCCTTTTCTTAAGCAAAGCTACACATGCATAACTCCACACTGCTGTCTCCAGGGCATTCAACCCCCACAACAATTTGCTTGTGTACTTACTGTAAGCTGCAAAATTACTGCAGAGGTCAGGCTATTTATGATGGCAAAAAATATGGACAAAGAAATAGACTGCTAATATTACACACATTTAGATGATGAAATTAACTGTTTTAACTGCACATTTTTAAGCTCACGTAGAACATTTTGATAACACTACAGACTTTTAATCATTGCCATTCAACACAATTAAGTATTTTTCCGTCCAAAATCTGAATTCTGCACCAAGCCATAAATGTTTACTGACAGTTAAATTAGACCCAAACAAGTTGATGATTGGAAATAACTGGTTAATTGCACACAAAACTGACAAGTTTAAGCAGTAATCTATCAATGTTTCGATTACATTTGAGCTCGTCAGGACTAAATCTGGATTTTAAAGGCCCCATACTAATTTCTCATCTGTTATGTTTCATCATCAAAAACATACCTGGAGTTGTGTGCTTCATTTTGCACATGTTTAATGAACAAATCCTGAAAATTTAGTCTGTTTCACCTAGTGTCATGTGATAATGCAGGTGCTGTGTTTTTAAACTCCACACATCTTCACTAAAATCATTTGGATAATTTCAGCCCTGGAATTTCTAATATCAACTAAGCAAAAAAACAGAACATTTTGAGTTTTGTAATAATAAAAGGTTACTCAAACATGTGTGAATGAAACACAACTACAGGTATGTTTCTGAGGAAGCAACAATATCATAACATGGCTTAAAGCTCACAAGAGTCACTTTTGTTATAATATAGGATAGCATAATAAAACAAAAAAAACAAAAAAAGGTTCAATTAAGATTAAAATCATGATTACAAATTGTTCTCAATCTCATTATATTTTACAGTGTGTCATTAACTTATTTGCTTTGTATAGTTCTGTTAAATGAAGCACAATACTCTTGCTAAACATCCCTTATCTGTATATTAAATTATTATATACACAGCAGCATGTAGAAATGAGACAAAACGTCGATAAGTGAAATGCATCAATACACAGTGCAGCGCTATTGAACACAGGCTGACAGAACAGTCTCATGTCAGAATCACAGCCGTATGAAGTGTGTCGAGCTGTACAGACTCAGGATGTTTAACAATAGAGAAACGCCTCAAACGTGATAAGAATATGAGGACAGGGCCAGAGCCTCGAGGTGGTCTTTAGAAGAGGTCACACGGAGCATTTTTAGGTCACCCCTCACATCTCAGGCCCAGGCTTATATTGGATATGAATAAAGAGCAGATACTGAAAACTATATCATTACAAGGGCTGTGATAATAATAATTGAGAACTGGGAGTAATGTTGATGACTTGCAGGATAACAGACAAATCATTTAAAGCATCATAGACTTATACTACAGGGATCCTGCAATAGGGCTGAATGATTTGAGGAAAAATATGTGTGATTTTTATGAAAAACGTGATTGTGATTAGATTTACAAAATACGTTTTGATAAGAGAATTATGTTCACAGTTCATATTTTAAACGTGTCCAGAAAACATGACAAAAATACTGAATTATACATTTAGGCTGAGTTCTTTTCTCAAACAGAAAGCACCGTTCCACCTTGTGATGATGTCATGTGGAGTTTAACAATTTAACAATTTCAAACCTGGAATTGTCAATCTCTACTGAACAAAAGGTAAAAGGAAGCTTGAAAACTATCACCTCACGACATCACAAACACAAGCAACCATTTTGAGCTTTGGAGATGTAGACAGACTAACAATAAAGGAAAACTGAAACATGTGAATGAAACAAAACAACTGCAGGTATGATTGGATGAGATAACAACATTCTAACATGGCTTAAAACTTACAAGAGTCAATTTTGCATAATATAGCCCCATTAAGAAATTGCAACCTTTCTGATTTGCCAGTTGTATCCATTAAAATTTTGATTCTGATTTGATTGTGGTTGATCTTGCAGTCCTACTTTATAAGATTGGGACTCCCCAGGCACTGCACTGCTGTCGCCCACTGTTACCCACTGACACATTGGCCCATTGACATTAGCATGACTCACTACATTCACAAGGTGTGTATGAGTCAGCTGAAAGATTGCCCCATTGTTTCATCAGTGTCTCTGGAGAATCCCTGTTCTGCTCTCCATGTTTGTGTAAAAATACCTGTGTGATTCTGACCTGTTGTTACCCATATCTGCATTTGTTATCAAGCAGCAGCTCTTTGGTAAGATAACACATAACTGTGATTGTGATAGATTTTTATATTAAAAAGGCGGAATGTGTAACTTTTCAGGTGGAGGGCCAGTCTAACGCTTTACTGTGTGGAGATGTTACTGCTTTTTCTGAAATGTTTCACAGTAATAAACCTGTCCATCTATATGGAAACTAAACCAGGTCAAGTCATAGGTCAGATCTGTGGAGTGACATAGTCAAAAAACCTGTTTTCCAAAGTAGTTTTTGAGCTATAAAACCACCTGTAACTGAATACATGTAAGGTAGAGCTGCAGCTGTTTAATGTCATACTGTGGAACATTCCAGGCAGAGCAGTGACCCCCAACAAAAAAGTTACACAGTGATCTAAAGCATTTCAGAACATGTTAGTGGAGATTTAAACTTCAGGGTTTGCAGCCTACATCATGAAAAAAAGTTGTTTGCAGAGGAATTTTAAGTACATGAATACATCTTGAACTATTTGCTAATCTTGACTGTTGTAGTTACATTCAATTTGTTTATTACAACAGTGCCTTACATGGGAATCAATGTTTCACTTTTATGCTAAAAACTGCAACAGTCTTCGTGAAGATGTGAGAAGTCTCTACTCAATCTGACCATGTTTAAATCCAGACTCAGTCACTGCTGTGCATGTGACTGAAAGTATTTTATCTTGACACTTCTATTTTAACATTAATTTTATACGATTATTTATGTGTATATCCATTTGTATTGTAATTTCAATGTAGTTATTATACTGTTAAGCAGGTTGTGTATGATTTATGCTCTATAAATACCATTGCCTTGCCTATGTGTGCACCAGTATATGTGTGAGGAGCCTGTAGGGGGCAGAAGCACGGCTAAAACAACAGCACGTGCCAGGACTCTGCTGTGCATATGTGTGTGGCTCAGATGCCACTGACCTCTTTATGCCGAGAAAGAGAGAGAAAGTGTTTGAGTCTGCTACTACTACACTTCTGCTACTAGAGCTATAGCTACTACAACACTACTGTTACTGTTGTTGTTGCTACTGTCATTACTACTACTCCTACTAATACTACTACTAAAACTACAGCTATAGCAACTACTACACTACTGCTATTTTTACTATTACTAATGCTGCTGCTACTTCTGCTGCAACTACTCTTGCTCATACTCCTACTACTACTACCCCCACTACCACCACCACTATCGCTAGTGCTAATACTGTTACTGCTACTACCACTGTTTGCTTTGCCCCTCTGAGGTTGTGAATGTGAGCTGGGATGTGAACACACTCATTAGGCCTGGTCATGTGACTTCAGCTGGTGCACGTGTCGCTAACAGCCCAAAGCAGCAGCTCAGAGCCGCAGACTATCAGACCAACAGAGGTGCAAAAGGCAGAGGGGCAGGTGGGCTGGGGTGAGATGGGGGTGAAGAAGGATTTTAAGAGTTTAGAGACATTATAACATTCTAAATTCATTGTATGGCTACTTGATTATGGCAAAAATCGCTTTATTATTTTACTTATTTGGCTTATTTGAAATTTAAATTATTTTTTAATTTTTTTTTTAAATTATAAGGTGCACTATGTAACTTTTCTGGCTGTTGGTGTGCCAATTGCTTGTTTCCATGGAGATATTATTGTTCCACACACATTAAACATATATATCATGCACTTATTTAATCCCATGTGCATTTACTACTCAAAAATGCCTTGAAAACTTGCATCACTACTGTGAGCAAATTCACCTCTCGTCGATCTGATTCATAATCTGGCATTAACTGTTTACCTCAATGGATATACAAATTTAATGCCATGCTGTGAAACATTCTGCAAAGCAAAACAAAACAACAATATGTCCATGAATACAAACAGCCGGCAAACTCCCCGCTAGGTAAGTTACATAGTGAAGCTAGAAATAAAATAATGTATCTAATAATAACATTTCCTGAATTTAGACAAGTCAAAAAAATTTAATTGAAAATGTTGTAGCCTTTTCATTCAAAATGATTTAGCAGGTTAAACATTTTACCACCAACCAGGAGGTCTGTAGTTCCAATCGTACTCAAGTGCGTACTTCAATCAGTAGTAGTAGACACTTGTAAAAATAGCATTGTTGCTGTACTATGACAGCCAGCTAAATATGCAGATCAGGCAGATGATGCTACGGCAACAACAAAGACCAAAATAATTAGTAATAGTATTTTGACATTATAATCTGGCATCCTGTAACACTTCTATTGTGAAGTACATTGTATGAAGTTCTAGTCAATAGAGAGCCCACTGGACTAATTAAAAAAGCAAAACAACACTCTATACTTGTTTGGATGTTGTGCAAATGAGCAACAAAAAAAGTTGGATGACTATTACAGTTTCCATAGCAACAAATATCCACTGACTGACAGCTAAAAGTGTGTGCGGCATATGTGGCTAGACTGTAAAAGACAATCACAGTCCCCTGCCAAAATCTGTAGCATAATTTATTTTTGTTATTGTGCATCTTCATCTTATTCAAAGCAGAAAGCAGTTTCCCATTGATCTGGTGTTTTATGTTTAGTAAATTGGAGCTGCCGTATGTTATCCAGAGAGGGGACATTAAATTGGCTCATAAAATGCTTTACTGAGCCCAATCTAGTTAATTTTACATAGTGAATTACCTTAGTATTCTCTCATGGCTTGTGAAAATGTCTGATTGGATGGGTGATAAAATGACACAACTGTTTGTTATGCAGATGTAAACGTGTGTGTTTTTATAATTCTTTACACTTGAAATGAGCTTTACAAGATTGTCCAAGTCTCTCAAAGCCTCAGTGTAGTGATTATTAATTCACTCCATATACTGGCAAGACACTACTGATGCCATAGTTGCCCTGGGGAACCAAACCTATGACCTTTGGGATGGTGAAGAAGTGCTCTAACCTCTGAGCCATGATGTTTAGCAAGCATAATTACCATTACCTTAACCTCTCACAAAAGAAAAACTAATTAGAAATTGTTGCATTAGAAGGTTTAAAACGTGTTGTACCTGCCAACATAAAAGATCTATTAACAATACAACACCATTACATTGTAACACCAGCAAATTAAAAATAATTAGCTTGTACGCATATAATATGGATTGGTAGCAGTAAAAAAAGAAGAAAGAAAAGTGCATTGCTCTAATACTCTGCCTGTATATTGCTGTGTAGATAGCATAGACTATATAAAGAATTGGACTAAGGGAGTGTGGCATCACCCATAGCGTTGGGTTCCAGCCTAATGAGACTCACAATCCTAGTGGTTATAGAGTGAATTTGGAGCTGAGTTACACATTAGGTATAGGAATTTATTTAAGGCTAAAATAGATAAATAAAAAACACCAAGATCATGTCATAGTGTGGGTTAATACAAACATTTTATGAGGCTCACAGCAGCAGGTACATAGAGAGAAGTGACAATTTATCAATGTTAACTCAACTGGAACCAGAATCAAAGGAGCCAGGAGTGAGCCCCATGAGCTATGCCCATTTATACATACGGTCATACAGTCTATGATGGCTAGTTAAGTAAATCGCTTAACCGCTTGTGTCTTTAAGCTGAAAAAATGCCTTGCAGATAGTATTATATAGTACTATAGCATGTCATTCTTACCATAGTGTTTGAGGATGCCCTGAGGAGTGACCACCTGATTGCAGACATGGCAGACAACAAGACACAAATCCTCCAGCGCAAGAAACGGGCTGCAGACGAGCATATCTGTGAGAGAGATAAGAGAAGAAGAGAAACAACGCCTTAGAAGAAGAAATCACTCAAAACGGCTCTCAACAGAGACATAAGAAAACAAGGGGATTGATAACTTGAGTAGCTTACACAACATAGCAGAGATAGCCCATTGCAACTGAACTAATCATTACATAACTTTTACCAGATAATTATTTCACGTTTTACACAAAAGTTAATTACAGCCCTTATAGTCAAGCCTTGTTGGAGTAATTGAACCTTTACTGCAATCAGACAATGTAAATGCTGAAAGCTAACAATGTATAATCAAGTAGTATTTTGCAGGGAGATGAGAGTTTGGATTTTTGTTCAAAGCTAGACCCCTGCCCTTCAAGATCAATGAGAAAAATCACAGCTACTCGAACTGAACCCACAGCTTTAGCAAGTACTGGCTTGTATTATGAAAAGTGCAAAGACCACACCAACTCTGAAGCTTAACTGTACTACATTACACAAAATGGACTTCACGCCATGTTACAATCTTGTTACTTCCTCAAAAACATACTAGGAGTTGTGTTTTGTTTCATCAATACATGTTTGAGTAAGATTATGATTAGTCTGTCTACATCTCCAAAGCTCAAAATGGTCTGTTCCTCCGTTTTCAAATTAACAGCAACTTTTTACCTTTAGTTTAGTAGAGATTGGAAATTCCATGGCTGAAATGATCCAAATGATTCTACTAAAGGCGTATAGAGTTTAAAAACACAATGGAGCACTTCCTGTATTGCCAAATGACATCATAAAATTAGAACAGAGTGTTTTCTGCTTGAGAGGAACCTAAATATGTAGGGTTTGTAAATATAACACAACTCCAGGTGTGTTTGTGATGAGGAAACAACATTATAACATAGAAATAATACAAAATAATGTAATATGGGTCATTTAATACATAGTCTGCCGAAAAACAAGCAATGACCACAATGTAAAAAAAGTGCCATTATCTTCAAAAGGTATGTGACGTGACAGAACTTTATCTCCCTGTTCTCAAAAAACTGCACTGTCAGAAATTACGGCACTTATTACCTTGGGGCCTAGGAAGCAGAAGTGTGTATTTGTGTTAGCATTGAAGGGAAATCTGAGAGTGTGCAAAGGGGTGAATGTCATCAAGACCTCGCTTGATTGGCACTATTCCAGTCGGTTAGAAACGGAGAGGAGACAGGCAGAGGATGCTACGTGTCCATTACAATATGCAAGTGGATCAAGGTTAGCCTCCAGATAATAACATACATGTTCATCATATGCAATTTATCCCATCACACAGGTCTGACAGGACTCATTAAAAGGTCAGGGCTCAGCCATTAGTTATAAATGAAGGCAAAGATAAAGAGTTCCTATAGAGGTAGTGTTGAATGAGTGTAGATTTTGTACAGTGGACACGTGTAACATATCTCACACCATTGAAAGCCAAACTAAGTGAAGTATCATGATTAGGTCTCATTAATAATTGCAGTCTTTGCAATTTGATAACTGCAGAAGACAATTGTGATTGTGAATGTGATCAGATGGACCGATCCAACACTGATATTGGCTCCCAACTATCGGCTCAGTCAATATCCTGGTTGGGCAAATAAAATCAATGCAAGACTATTTACTGTTCATAGTTGGGCCAGAAAGTCCCTGAATGTCTGAACTTTAATTCATACAACTCTGTTCTGTAGTTGCCTGAGAGATAAATAACAGCTCCATAACACATGTGGATCAGTTTTGTCTCATTTCATTTAAAAAAACAAAAAAAACAAAGTTTTCAGTCTCTGCGCTGGTATAGTTACATTGGTAGATTCTTAAATCTTTAGTATCGGAAAAAGATCTATCAGTGCATCCCTAATATTGTGCAGCCCTAAATAACCGTAGGGATCAAGCTTTTGCAGTTCCGATATCGATATTGATCCTCTGACTTTAAGTATCTGCCAATGTCAGATATTAACCAATACCAGCCTAGGTATGAATAATGACTTTTTTCTTGAAAAGCAAAGTTTCAAGAAAGAGAGATCCAGTTGTTTTAAGCAACTGTTATTCATGGCAAAAGGAAAATCTATTTGTCAACTGGACAAAGGTTTATTAGGTCGAATACGTTTCGCAGCTCATCCACGCTGCTTCTTCAGTTCTTTCATCTATAACTCTCTTCTCAAACCTAATTCAAAACAAACTAGGAAAACAACAGGGCGAGACAGGTCAGACCCAGAAGTGTAATGACCCATTATGGGCCTATATTATTATGCTGACGATGACCCCACACTTATGACAAGTTCAAAAGGCTGAGCTAGCAGCTTGGATGAGCAGCGAAAGATATTCGACCTAATAAACATTTGTCCAGTTGAGAAATTGATTTTCCTTTTGCCATGGATTCTACCTGGACGACTCAGGGATTTTACACACAACTGTTATTTATCCTTTAAAAGATTACTGAAGAACTTTATATGATTAAAAGTTCAAACATTATGAGACATTCTAGGCCAAAATCAGCTTGTAAATAGTCTTATTACTTCCAATAAAAGGCCCAATAAATGATAATAAACAATTTGTCAATGAGTAATGTGTAAATCAAAAGAATAAAAATAGTTTGATGCAACCAAACAACGTGTTTCATTTAAGCTGAAATTGCACAAGTTTTATAAACAAAACAGAAAGTTAAAAGATTTTCAATGTAGTGTTTGTAGCACTGGCAAGTAAAAACAAGGAACTGACTCGTTAGTATGGGACTTTGACTCCCTTTCTTGCATAAAAATGTAAGATTTGTACATCACTGGATCCATTCTTTGTTTTAATACCATTATAACCTTTTTGTTCGATTTCTGATATATTTCAGCTTATTTCAAGTTGGTTTTCTCCATCAAATCTAACTAATTTCTCAATGTTTGCAGCAAGAAGTATCACATTTTGTAAATAAACTAGTAAAGACTCACAAGACAAGCCCACAGAGAAAGTCGATAAGAAAAACTAAGCTTATTTGCAGCTAATGACATCTTTTCAGCTTATACTGGGGGAGAAGGTTTTTGTGGGAGTACCAAAAAAGTAAGAATGCAATTTCCTCTGTATCTGCCAAAGCAAATGCAAAGTAAGTGTGCACGCTAATAGTGTGTGTGGCTGTGTTTCTCTACTGCCAATCACTGACAAACCAGAAACCGAACTACACAGTCAGTCTTTGGTGAATAAGCAGGTTTTTCACCCACTAACAACCATCTATCACTGAATGCCTAAACATGTGGGGACTGTAAATTAGTGCTGGGAAACAATGGGTCCTCCACAATCTGATACTTGATACACGGCTCATGATACGATATTATCACGATGTAATGCCCATACATGTCACAATCCATGTATCGATAGTTTTTGATATTTTTGTCATTTTAATAAAAACATTTGTGATGCAGGTTCAGCTGCTTGTCTCCATGGAGATGCTACAGCTTTGTCTAGATTATTCCACAGTATTGAAATGAATGGTCAGATCTATGAAGAAGCAAGCCTGCACATAGTAAGAATTCATGTTTTTCTATGACTATTTGAGCTGTTAAAGACCTGTAATTGAATAAATGCAAGGCAGATATGTTTAATGTCATACTGTGGAGCATTCCATGTAAAGAAATAACATCTCCATAGAGACAAGCAAGTAGACCCTAGTAGAAGTTACACAGTGCGCCTTTAATATGAGTTTTATGCAATACACTTGACATATTCAGTGTTTTGATTATTAAAATAAACTAGTTTCCTTACACTAAATAAACAACAAGATTGTAGTGTTTTCACAGATAAATAGCTAAAAAGGACAATAAAAAATGCTCTTGGTGAAATATCGATACAGCAGCCCATGATAATGACACTGTATTACCAAATTTAGTATCACTAGATGTAGGTATTTTTGCAAACACCTACTATAAATTAGACGGGTATTGAAAGACGGAGATAAATAGTCAAAAGGGACTTGAAAAGGGGAAAATGTGTCATAATAAAAACATAACTTGAACTTCCTGTCTAATTTGAAGACAGTTACGAGAGTAAAGATATGACAGTTATTGTATTACATATTAGCCAAGCTGTAGCACTGAAAAGATGGCTAAAGATAGAGTTCCAATAAGAAAATGAATTATCTAAATTGGTTTAACTCGTAATTTTAGAGCTGTAAAAACACCGATAGTGAATAACAGGAAATAAAAAAAACGATTGTATTACAGAAATTCACATTATTACACAAATCACATGATGAATTCAGGACACTAAGACTTGGAAAGTGCAGAACTGTCAGTTACACTTTAGTGGAATAGTAGAAGTTAAAATATAACCTCACTGTTTAAGGCTGGAAAAAGTTCTCAAAAAAGGAGAACTGTAATACGGTTTTACCTTGGTAATCTTGGTAATCAGTGCATCTGATCAAAAAAGATTACCACTGTCTTACTACTGAGTCAACAACTGTAAGCAACAACATACTCAATATAATACCCAGTGGTTCAATATGACCATATCTCTCTAAGTGGAAGAAAAGGTTAAATCTGCTGTGCTTTTGCAGATTCAGAAGAAAAATGCCAGCCTTTTTTCTTAACTCTGTATAGAATGACAAAGACAGTCATGGCAGTCAACATGTAACTTTAGGGGAAAAATAGATTATGTTAATGGAATTCCTCCTATAAAGACAAATCGAGTAAAAACTGTAAAACAGTAAAAACTGAAATGTGAAGAAAAGATGTTAAAAACTAATGCTAAATCAAACTTCATAGACAGGGATTCAAAGGTGTATTGATAACCTACATTCTTAAAGACAAAAAATATTGTTAGAAAACTGATGCAAGTGTATTACAAATATGTTTATTTAATTTAATACCTTATTTTAGTCACAGCTTTTATTTTACAGTATTTGATATTTTTTGCAGTTATTTGTTGTTTTATGTTGCACAATATTGCCAAAGCAAATATAAGTAATTTTTGTTCCCTGACAATGGCAATAAATATTTTTGATTATGACATAAAGCATTTGCCATAGCAATTTTTTTTTATTTTCTTCTGGACACAGCAAAGAAACAATCTAAACTAGAAATAATTTGTTATTAATCATCCAGTAGATATTTTATTGAATTGTCACCCTTAATCCTCACCATTTATCCAGGCTTAGAGTTGGCACAAAACCATATGATTAGTCTTGTCACAATAACATTTTGAACCACAAAATATTGCTGAAGCAAATAAAGATAATAAAATGTACAAAAAAAAGAAAAAGAAAAGAAATGAAAGATCTACAATAAATAAAAAAGTCAAATTAAACACTCAGTACCAGTCAGTGTTTCATACATTTATAACCTGATACAGATGTGCACCCCAGGAAGAATAGTTAGTGTTTTGTCAGTAGCTAATGGGGATCTAAATAAAGAACAAACAAATAAACTTCATTTGCATGTATAATGAGTTACAAAAGTTCATAATTTAACCCTTTATGTCTCAAATCTTATCCTATTATCATAGATTTCAACTTTCTATTGTCATGAATCCAAAATATTGCATGTAATACTTGGACTTGGAATCGTAAGGGTCTAAAATGTGGTCAGTGTTATTGAAAAGCCTGGAAACAGCAGTGGTAACCAACACAGAAACATAATGTGAGAATGAATAACTATCAATCAGTGCGCCCAGTTCAAAGGCAGCTTTTTAACTGTCCTCTCTGTGTTTTACCTGGCTTTACACCAGACCCTGCCGAGCTGAGAGCATAAACAAGCTCCAGCACTTAGGAGGCAACCCAAGTACAAGCCCAAGTTACAAGGGAAACTATCACTCCTACTTCAAAAGAAAGAGAATCAAATAAACAGCCGGGCCTTCCATTCAGCTTTCAACACAACTGAACTTAATACAACTCAGTGTTTTTAATCAGAAGTAAAAATATGTGGTCAAAATTATGTCAAGTTTTAAAACATGATAACCAAACAGAAAGCATTCAAAATATTTTCCACTAGTTTATTGCCAGTTCCAACTCACTGAATACTGAAATGGAACTTGTTAGACTCATGTACCCAAATGTAAAATTCACATAATAACTAATCTATAATAAATATGTTGTATTGCCAGCCAAATGATAAACGACTTCACATGTTCTACAGTTTATGCAGTTATGTTATGTGCGTAAAGGGCAGAGCATTTCAGGGTTGCTCTATAATACAGGAGACTATTGTGTCTAAAATCCTCCCCCATAGTCTAAAAACAACCTGGACTAAACCAGCATACCAAAAGTTTCCCTCATTGTATCATCACAAACTTATG
>JACN01085065.1:0-17177 GCA_000787155.1 Scartelaos histophorus
TAAATAATAAATAATAATAAAAATAAATCAAGCTCCTAAACATGACCATAAACAGTGGTACTGGCTCTTGGAAATGTGTGGTTTACGTCAATTTTATATTTTTTCTTGAGTTTTTTTTTTTGGGCTAATTTGTGGATTGTGTCACTGCGGTAACTCCTATTTATGACACTATTAGAGATACATGTCCAACATCCCCAGCGTGATGTCACTGCAAAGTATCAATATTCATGGGTCCAGAATGATGAATAATTAGGACCATTACCATATAACAGTTGGCAATTAACAGTTTAAACCAAAATATGATATATTTAGAATGGGGAAAAGTCCTCGAAATGTTGCATATAACAGGAAGGTGAAAGCTATGAATATATGTACTGTGTATATTGGAGCTAAAAATAAAATTCCTGCTATGGTGCATGTCTAGACTAGGTCATATTAGATTTATGGGATCTTGGACAATGGCAGCCTTGCTTCTTGTTGAGAGAGAAAAGAACCCACCTTTACATTCAAACTCTTCAGGACAGAGAGCTATTTTGCTATGAAATACAAGTGCTTCTTTAAGCTCAATTTTACGATTTCGTTTTTGTTTTTAAACCTGATATACCTTAGCATTTTATATTTAGTGTGATGTCTCATATTCAGCCTTATATTACCTAATAAGTGTGTGCTATTTATTTGCTCTGTAAACTGCACTTGATTCAGTCACAGAAAACAGACGACGCTGCTTAGGCATTTTAATAGAAGGTCATAGGTCTGTACTTAAAGAGATTTCCATTTTGTGTGAATTTGACCTTTACATATTAAACAACTTCAAATAACTTAAACTATAAATAATAATGTGTTAAGAAAGAGTTTTCTGCTCCAAGGGCTTGCACGATAACACTGAAATCAAAGACATGCGTAATGAAAGGAAAGCTGAGTTTAATGTGGATATTTGTTCCTGGCTGAGTGAGTGACAGTAAGTGGCATTAGAAGCAGTAAAATAGTGAATGATTCTGTATTGTACCATTACATGCCAGACTGACCAGTGGGTTCAAGTCAGTGTTCTCCTCCCTGACACTCCTCAGAAGTGTGACTATAGCTTTTGGCCTCAGACTCTTCACACAGGCTCATGAGTCTCACCAGTCGTATTGTATTGTGCTGTGTCTAATAGTCAGCTTATTTTTACCCTCTCTATGAACTGCTCTGTCACTGAATACGTTCCTTGGGATGTGTTTGCCCACACCCACAAGCACTACGGAGCATTAGAGAAAGGCAGTGTGTGTATGGCTGTCACATAGTCAGACACATACATGGCGTGAATGGGAAAAATCAGAGCAGTTCAGCATTCAGCAGAAACACTGATGCCCTTATAAATGGATAAAGAAATGTGAATTGCGTGAAATGGATAGAACAAGAGCACATTTGTGTTGGTCGTTATGGTGACAGAGTGGTTTTCCCACTTCTCATAGAAGCTGTGGCTTTAAAGCTCTTTTGCCAAAATTGTATGCGTTAGTGATTTCCTTAAGGAGAGTGAATAATATCCAAGGGATTCTCTGTGTGGTGCAGTGTGCTGGAGCTGTGCTTTTTGGGGAAGGAATTTGATTTTGTTTGTTTAAGATGAAAACTAATGCCAGTGAGCCAATTAGACTTAGATTAACAAATGTAATTGTCAAATTCTGTCATCCATTGGATCTTCATCACAAGTTATTGCACAAATAGAAATGATCTGTCATTGGCTTGCACTTAACATTACTTTATCCTTTTTAAAAAATGTTTCTTAATAGTCAACTAGACCACCGAAGTTTTCTATTGGGATACACCTCTTGTAGTTTTGTTAACAAGAAGTGCAAGGATCGGTGTGCTTACATTTGCCTACACTTATTGTTTTGCTGTTTGCAATTAAAGTTAAATTACACTACAATTACCCTAATGGTAATTACCTGTGAGACGAGACTATACAATCCCCTCCTTGGGTTCGGCTGCAGTGTGGGAGCAAACAGCCTCCTCCACATTGCCTTATTACCACTGATCTGCTTCTATGACTTGTCAATTTTTCCCATTTGTCAATCTTGTGACAGGCTCATCAGGAGCGCTGCCAGCTCTGGTCCGAGGAGATTAGCTGTTGCATAAACTAGAATCCACTCTCCTCCCACTGGCTCACCACTCATCTGGGCCTTTCTGAAGTCTGTAAACAGATCTGTGTAGGCCGCCATGATTCAAAAATACACCCAGGCTAACACGTGCACACACACACACACACACACACACACACACACACACACACACACACACACACACACAGACACACACACACACGCACAACACACACACAGACACACACACAGACACACACACAGACACACACACAGACACACACACAGACACACACACAGACACACACACAGACACACACACAGACACACACACAGACACACACACAGACACACACACAGACACACACACAGACACACACACACACACACTCCCACCGTGTTGAGCACTAGAACAATAACTGGGTTCGGTTTTGTTTTGTTCAGTGGCAACGTAAAAAAAAATAATACAAAAAAAATTAACTAAATCCTTGGTATTTATGTTGAATGACGTTTATTTGTTGCAAAAATGGTCCTTTTTAATGCCTTTTTAAATGAATTGTCAGAAGTTGCCTCATGCAGTTACATCTTTCATCAAATCTTTGCTTAATCCATGCATGTTTTAGGCAAAGTGGTAAGTCCAAGATGCGTGGATGATGTTGAAAAATTATTCACAGTTTAACTTAGCTTTTGTTCTTTCTCATTAGAGGAAACATGAATGTAACAAATTACAAACAAACTTACACAGCAGGAGCTATGATTAATTAGTCACAATATTCCATTCAAACATATCAGATCATACCCAGACATGTAATTGTATGCTGTAGGCACGGTGCTCCCTGCTCTCGGGGCAGTGTCTTATCTGGGTGTCACATGTTGTCAGTAATTATCAGTGTATCATGGCGGCTTGTACGTGTGCACGTTGCAGAGATTGAGCGGGGAGGCTGCGGTGACCCTGGGGTGCCCGCTTTCGGTCGGCGCAGTGGAGATCGCTTTCAACATGGAGATGTGCTGACCTTTTTCTGCCAGTCAGCGTTTGAACTAGTCGGGGAACGGACCATCACGTGTCAACACAACAACCAGTGGTCAGGAAACAAACCCAGCTGTGTCTGTGAGTGGGATTTCATTTAACTAGACCATTATCAATTTGTATGAGTACAAAAATTACAATAATTCAATTAAAGGAGACATGGGGCTTTTGTCAGCTGTACTGCTGGGTTTCAGATGACATAACTACATTCTATAGGCCTATAATATTTAATACAGATAGGGGACAGCTAAAATTAATATTGTTTATAGCAGATTTTTGTTGTAATATGGTGACTTCTTGAGTTGAATCACTCATGGAAATGAACAGATTCTTCATTTCTGCATTTAACTTTTGGAGTGGTAGATCTCACAGTATGACAGGATCACATTCTAGTATCTGAAAATCACCAATAGTTGTAATCTGTGTTTACTGTGGATCATAATGCTATATTTTAAATCCCAATGCTGAAAAAAAAATATTAAAAGAAAAAAGTTAGCTGAGTATAGGATTTAAAGCTATCTAGTACCTGTTTACAGTATGTTGCCTTAAATGTGCTCACAATAAAGTGCTGCATGCTGTCGGCTCCTCCTCTGGATAACTGCAAATCAACGTAGCAACACATTCTTTGGTCATTTATGCAGCATGACATGTTATGGAATCTTACATGCATCATTGTTAAAGAAAATAAAAAAGTTTATATAGGCTATATAGGCTTATATAGGCTTGTAGGGGGGAATTAAATGAAATACTAAAAGAATACATGCTAAAACAACTTTGAGTGGTTAAAAGCTCTTAAAGTTGATTTTGCATAATATATCCCCTTTATTTTATCACTTGGTAACAATAATTTTAAAAAATTTTCTCTTGTCTTTTCATCTTATTGTCTGTTTCCCTTTATACTCTTGTGTGACTCTTTGTCTTATTCTGTCTTCATGCATCTAGTCTCATGTTTCTTCAACTTCACTGCTCCCTCTGGGACTGTCCTCTCTCCGAATTACCCCGAAGAATATGGCAACAACTTGAATTGTGTGTGGCTGATCATCTCTGAGCCCGGCAGCCGTATCCACCTCCTCTTCTCCGACTTTGACCTTGAGCCGCAGTTTGATTGGCTGGTTGTCAAAGATGAAGGTAATTACATCTTACATGTTTTCCCTATGTAAATGGCCTCTCTGGCATAATGCATTTACCGCTGTGATTTTAATGAATAATTTACCCTGACTTAGCAAAACAGGCAACTTCATGGAATACTTGATCATGAATTTGCCCGTACGGTCTGCATCTGTTAGTGGAAAACGATGCAGAGTGGTTTTGATGAATGCCGGCCTGTCAAACTGAAGAATCAATAGATGGATAGTAACATTTTTAATGCTTTCAACAGTTCATGCACTAATTTCCCCTCACATACGAAACACAGACAATTAGATTTAAATGGCCTGCTGTAATATACTGTGTGTCATTGATTGTCCACTATAGCTGCGCTCAGACCAGTCATTAAAGATGAAGTTTCATTGAGTGGATGAGAAAATGAGACTCTGGTGTGGTTTCAAGTGGTTAATGCTGAGTTCAAAATTGATGCCAAATGAAACAAGTTCTTTGAGGTTACTATAATGTAGTAATCTCAAAAGCATGACATTTATAAAGTTAGAGCCAGTCATTTGTATTATAATGCAAAATTCATCTGCTAAGAAACTGTATTTCGATTTTCTTTTCATTTGATAATCTGCCTTATTATACATGTGACCATTGGCAGCTAAGGCACATTTCTTCATTCAGTGAAATGTGGCTATGGTCTGCTTTCCACTGACACTCCATTTTTTTCAATTACTCCTGCAGTACTCTTTAATAAAATCCACATTCAAAGAGTCTCAGTTGTAAATATCAAGTACATAGAATAATATAATATTCTCCACTGTCTCGTAATAAAATTCACATTCAAATTTTATTACCCAGGTGTACTTTTAGAAGGTGGCAAACCAAGAAATAAAACATGACTACTGCACTGCTGTACAATAAGATTACAGTTTCTATTCGTCAAAAAAGCTTTCAATTTGGCAACAGTGATGTTTATGACCTTGGCATTTATGTTTTTGCTGCTTTTATGGCTGAATGTGTGTTATCAAATTTTCTAAAAATGAAGCAAAAACAAAAAAAAAAGCATTCACTTCAATAGCAAACTAGTAATAAATCTCAAGGATATAGTCCCTGAAAGTATAAAAGTGTCTGTAACCGCTATTGTCACTTGATCTGTTATAGAAGGATCTGAGTGAGGACTGTGCATTAAGACTTTTAGAGCTATAGATTAGATAAAAGAACAGTGAGGCATTTGCGTTGGCTACATTTATACTCTCTCTCTTTATGACAATGCAAAGATGCTTTTAGTGGATGGCAAATAAAATTACTTTGAAATACTTCAACTTACACATCCTCTGTACAGAACAAAAAATATAATGATGGGCATGAAAAGCATTTAACAAAAGACTGCCTCGGCTTATGTCTACCCAGGTTTGGTCCCAAATATGTAGAAAAACTTAAGTAAAAATGAAGAAAAGCATAATGTGGTGCAGTGTTTACCAGTAAGATACAAAATAATTAAACTAAATACTACTTTTTTAATACTTCTGGTCTGAAATGAAGTCACCTTTTTGGGAGAACAAACTTGACATAAAGCTTAAATGCTCAATCAGATTTACAGCCGAACATCTGCCCCCTAATGTGTTTATTCCTACCTGTTTGATTTATTCTGCACTATACCATGTTCTCATACCTTATTACCATATTTGGGAATGGGATTTTCCTGTTGCTTATGCATTATGTATATACCATAAGTCAGTGATATTGGCCTGCTGTGCTGTGTGTGCCCATCCCTTTAGGGCTTTAGTGAACCCGCAGCAGATCTGTGCCTGTTTGTGGCATCATTGGGACTGCACCCTCAAGAGAAAAGTGTATCCTGCTAAACAAAAGTCCAACGGCATTTGTTGCAGTAAATAGGCCTATGCTGCGACACAAATGTCTGCAAACAACAAAGAAGTGATGCATGGTTACAACTGCTGCGGCCAGTGGAGGGACTATAATGGCTTCAGACCATTTAATTGGTATACAGTGGCTATTTTAATAGCCCGAGCTATGCCTCATTGCTGGACTGTATATTAACAAAGCAGCTAGACTCTGACTGCCCATTGCAATCATGGAGTCCCTTGAGGAATGATAGATACTTTGAAAGGATAATGGTCTTCCTGTCCTAGCACCATAGTGAAGGAATTGACCAGGAATGCATGATTTACACTGACATTTAGGAAGGATGGTAATGAGGTGGGCTCTACAACCACTTCAGCCTAATGCACTGTAAGAAGAAACAGAATGCACAGATGTTTTTAAAGTGTCCAGGCTATTTTCTGATCTATGTTATAATACTGTATCCCCCTTAAAAGCACACCTGGAGTTGTGTTTTGTTTCATTCACCCATGTTTAACACATAAACCCTGCATATTTAGGCTGGGTTCTTCTCTCAAACAGAAAGCACTCCTCTTTGGATAATTTCCGCCCTGAAATTGCCAGTCTCTACTAAACTAAAGTAACATCATGACATCACAAGGTGAAAGCATTTTGAGCTGAAGGGGTTACACAAATGTTACTTAAATATGTGAGAATGAAACAAAACAACATTATCTGATGGCTAAAAGCTTACAAGAGTCAATTTTGTGTAATATAGGGCCATTCATGCAGACACCTGCTATGTTATACAAACAATCCACTATGTATTTATGATTGCCTGGAACTACAAAACATTTCCATATAGTGAATAAAGACCCATTTGATCGATTTTGCTCACAGCGTAAAAAGAAAAATCAAAACTATATCCGTCTATCAGCCTCCCATCTGTAGAGACTTGTGCTATAAATTGAGGATGATAAAATATATGCTCCATTTGTCCTTACTACATTCTCCACTCTTCTGTTATAGGTCTGTCTGAGCCGACTACATTTGGGACCTTCTCCGGAAAAGACGTCCCTTCACAAATTGCCTCAAATGGACACATCATGAGACTAGAGTTTCAGTCGGACCATTCAAATACAGGAAAAGGATTCAACATCAGCTATACAAGTATGTGACACATTTTATCCATCCATCCATCCATTCATTAATTTAAAATTAAAAACACACCACATTACAGTGTCAGTGGCAGACAGAGCGACAGAATACAAATTCAGGAAACAGTGAAAATAAAGAAAAGGCTTTATTACTTACCTCTCGGAAAGTTGTAAAGTTAAGTGCAGCATTCATTCATATTGTCCACTGGCTTTAAAATAAAAGTTTTTTAAGTAAAAAGATGAAAGTAGTTCCTCACATGTGTCTGCTTACATCCAGCAGCACCGGGTCGCTGTGAAGCTGAAGCTGCAGTTTAGCGATTAGTGACTCTTCTATCACCAGCCTTCTGTGCATTCAAAATCATGTATCTGAAGTATTGCACTATATTTCATAAATAATAATAATTTATGCACATCCTCTTATTTGCAAAATGTGAAGTTTATTAGGACATGCACGGCACCTATTTGCCTGATGAAGGCCTAGTGTCGAAACGTTGTACATTTCACATTTTGCGAGTAAGACAGTGTGCAGGATTTTCCTGTTCTTGGGTTGCTCCCTCTCCTCCAATGCACCCGCTTCAAGGAATCGATGTGTGAAGTTCTCATTCTTTCACAAATAATAACACATTTATAACACAGTGCGGTGCTCTGATCTTTTGAACACTCAAAGCAAGTGGTTTTACTCCAGACAAAAAACAGCTGATGAGAGGTGCATTCAGTCTTTGTAGTCTGTGGTCCACAGCCATATCAGTCTGTGCGATCAGAGATTTAAAATCTCATAAGATTCTCCCCGTGTCTGTGCTGTGCCCATTTTGTTGCATGATTAAAAATTGGTTAAGACTGAAAAATCCTGTGTGTGGCGCCTTTTGGCAAACTTTCCACAAGGGAAATAAGGGAAATCCACAAGGGAAATAATGACATAGTAGTTCACATGTCACAATATAGTATAATAACAAAGATAAAATTATAAGAATGATAACACATTGAAAAAGAGGTGTAAAAATCACAAGAGATATAATATGGTGAAGGTTATCTATTACATAAGGGTAAGATGCTGTACAGTTGTATGGAGTATAGTATGAAATGGATGTAGTCCTGTATCTATCTGTCTCCCATTGTTGAGCACTCAAAATGACAGATGTTTGCCCAAAGTTTTACAATGGCATAGTTAAAAGTCAGGGAAGGCTGACCAACTTAACTTTGTCATGGTTACGTGATACTTTTGTCCACACCTGAGATAACAGCGGGTGGTTAGGTCATTTATTTTTAAAGACAATTCTATCCCTATCTGTCTTTCCCATTATGAAACAATGACTTTCAGGAGACTTTCAGAAGAGAGGAGGACAGCTCTCACAACTCCCCAAATGTTATTGGGTGCCCGATAATGATCTTTTCCCCTTTGAAATATTAGGCAGTAGATTTATTGCTTTTCATGGAGACTGTATCTCTCTAAATGTGTTTCTTTGGGTGTAAAAGTGTGGCGTGGTGAAGTAAATATTGTTAATTAATCTTACTGTAATATTAGTCTTATTGATTTATCGAGTTTAGTTGACAGTGTTTTTGTCTGTAGTTTTGCGTCACGTTGCCAGGGCCATAACAGCTCTGCTTTTCTAAGACAGCGTGTATAAAAAGACTTACCTCTCACACGGTGAAGGTCAGAAGGACAGAGCTCCACTGTAAATAATTAAACAGTGAGAGAGTGTTTTCTGACATTGTCCCAACTCAACCTTGGACCTTCTCCTGTTCGGTGCCCTGTTCCTGTTCAGAGCTTAGCATGCTCCTCGTGACTCAGGCTCATTAATTCTTGGTGATTTTCACGTGTTGTGCACTGTTTCACACAGACCCTCCCACATGACCTTCTCTTTGACTTCCTTTACCAGTGTGACTTGATAAATTAATCAACCTGTACACAGTCTTTAACCACTGACAGATCAATTCTAAGTCAGCCCCCAAAAAACAACCCTGTTTATTTTTAACATTGTACATAGGACATTTTTATGGCAAAGCAACATGTTGGACTTATTTTGTGCCCTATTTAGCTGACAGAGACAAATGGTAAATGCATGAGCATTGATCCCCCTCCCCCTCCCCACACACACTTTCAGACAAATTAAGGCCGTTTTTCTGAATCAATAAACTCAAATATAAATACTTGGTAGGGATTGTCGCATCAATTTGTCTTAAACTATAGTATTCCTTTGTTTTAGTCCAGTTGTGTGACTCAATAGCGTTAAGCCTACCATGTTCATATGTTTGACTGAATGATGTGCTGGACACACGGGGGCGATAAACGACAGTGGCAGCTTCAGTCTAGTCGCTAGATCATGGTTTGGTCCAGGCTAGATTGCGTACCTCCTTCAGACTTGATTGGCTATGAAATTTGATGTATTTCAGGGGTAAAAATATGTAAGCAAGTATGAAATGAAGTAGGCCTACAAGGTGTTTGCATGAATAATTTACCGATTACTGCTGACTCTGCATTGCTACAAAAGTAAAAAGCCAACTCAGGGTCGTAAAAGCAGCACCTTTCTTCATATGTCCTTGCAGTCGTCTAGTAAAATATCATAAAATATAGGGAAGTCGGACACAGTACATATTCGTATCACTTTAATGGTGTTGGGAACAGCGACAATAGTTCAAAGCTCAGGATTGTGACACAGAGCCGTGTGTGCACGTTAACATGCACATGCATGAAGTCTTGAATCATGAAGGGAGAAGGTGATTTTCACATTGATTGGAAATGGAACATTGGAAATGAACAGAGAAGAGTGAAGTTGAGTTTGTAACTCAAATATTGTGTCCTTAAACACAAAAACAAAAAAATAAATCAATACAATAGATAAATACATATCAAATACCATGATAATACCAACAGGACTTTGATGGGCAAAGTCTTCACATACATTACTGTAAATTGGTTATACATCCTGTCACTTATTCTTTATCCCTTTCATTTCCCTGTTCCTCTGCATGAGCAGCTAATCAACCTGAGGGACATGTCCAATCACTGGAGGTGTGATCTTCCTGGGATCAGGTTAATCTCTGGAATGGGCCTAATTTAACCTAAATATGACAGGCCTGAATCCACCAGGCCAATCTCATTCCCATTTCTATCAGTGCAGTTATCAATTTGCTGATAGCTCTATGGGTTTAGCACTACTCGTCAGCAGTGGGGTTTTCATATTATGTATATCATACATAATTAATATAGTCTGTATTACAAGGTTATGAATAAGGTTGCAATTAATGTTTTCTTTACTTTTTTGCAGCATTTGGACAGAATGAGTGCCATGATCCGGGCGTTCCTGTCAATGGTCAAAGATATGGAGACCAGTTCCAGCTGGGCAGCTCTGTTGCTTTTCGCTGTGATCAAGGGTTCATAAGGACACAGGTAAAGTACTGATCATCTGTATTAGTGTTTCTCAAACTGTGGTGCATGAATCACTGGTGGCTCGCACGCTCCTTCAGGTGGTACTGAAGATTGACTGATTAATGTTGATTCTTCAGCATGTGGGTTTGATGAATTTAGAAATGTACCCACTTTTTGTCCTCTTGATAATTTCTGGTTTAAAACTATAATGGGAATGATGTAGTCCACTTGGTTTAGCCTTGGATTAAACATGGAATAGTCCTGCTGGTGGTACCCAAAAAGCCAAATCTTTTCTTTTGTGGTACTTTGTGTGAAAAGGTGCAAAGCCACTGATCTACTGTATAAAACTCTAGTGTTGGACTCACCCTTATGTCTTCGTACCCACTCTGTATTTCAGGGCTCAGATCAGGTGACGTGCATCATCCAGGAGGGAAATGTAGTGTGGTCTGCTGCTGTCCCTCGTTGTGAAGGTAACACATACACATTTTTTAAGCATACATGCCCATCACCTTTCCTCTTGATTAGACTTTCTGCTTTCTAAATATGGGCTAGGGAAAACATTAACTTTCCCATTGGAGAGGCAAAAATAGTTGTGTTTTTTTAATTATTCTCTAAAATTGATCCCATGAATGTACGATGCCCAACTATGCACAAAGTAAATTATGAAAGGTTTTCCCAGTAAAGGCCGAGTTATGAGGCTAATCAACATGGCAAAAATAGATAAGATTTATTTATGTAGATAGTACAACCAGGAGGATGTTGTAAATTGCCTGAAGCACTAAAACTCCAACTGGAGGTCTGAACGGCGAAGAGACACAGAAGCTAAATTTACTTTATGAGTCTTAATTAAGATATAGTGGTTTCCAATCACATTACTATAACCACCAGCTCCGGGTTGTTACACAGTTTTAGCAGATTAAAAAGCCATATTTTTGGAGTCTTTCCTTCATAAATAAACACCATTTCCTCCACAAATGGTATTGCAATAATTGTTTTGGCCCTTTCTAAATGCGCTGTTTACTCATGCATCAAATTGGCACCGACAGATTTCTGAAGGTAAATGTTTATGTTCAAAAACTACAATAATGGGAAAGATAACAATTAAAATATCAGCGTAGTGTGACTTTGGTCATTTAAGGACATAATGGCTTTTATTCTTTGCAACAGTGTAAAATTATAAGCAAAAAAACACTCAACTGAATTCAGGTTATTTACACTAAGTTAAAAATGTGAAAGGAAAACATCATGTGCGAATAAACAAATATTTGTCTTCCAGCTCCTTGTGGGGGCCACCTCACAGCTCCCACGGGGGTGCTGCTGTCTCCAGGATGGCCCTCCTTCTACAGGGACTCCCTTAACTGTCAGTGGGTGATTGAGGGACAGCCTGACCATGCTGTGAAAATCCACTTTGACAGGTTGGACATTTGGGTATAATACTGTATGTAGTATGTGCCTCAAAAGGGCATATGCAAAAGAGTCAGCAGTTATTTAACAAACTTATCACCATTATGAATTTGAACAGAATAGCGATCATGTAGACGACATTACAACATTCAGAATTTTAGCAGTGAAGGGCAAAATTGTCAAAGTGTCAAGGTTGAGTAATTACATTTTTCCCTGTAAGAGCTCACAATACATCTAAAGTGTGAAAAAGCTGCTGCAGTCTAATAAAAATATACATTTTATATATGTTATATATAAACAAGTATATGCACACATTTATTAGAGTGTGTTGTGTGGTGTTGGAAGTTAATTGTTACAGGGGGCTTATAGGGGGCGTATATGGTCTCTGCATCCAGTACCAATATATGGAGATGAGTGGTCCAAACCTCTATTGGAGATGTTTTTAAAATCTATAAAGAAAAATCTATAACTAATTTGAAAATAATTATTTTTAAAATGTGAAAAAGGAATCATTATGTCATGAGAAAACTTGTACAGCACAAGTTTGCCGCATTGCCTTATTTCTCTATGCTGTGTCATTTCCTGTGACCAGATCGATTTAAGTAGGAAAAAAAAAAATCACTTCACTTCAAAATTTGTCCAGGGAATGAATTATTTTGAGCCAAATTGAAGGTTTTCTCATCATTCCTCCCATAATTACATTTGAGTTAGATAGAGCACACAGAGTATATAGCCAAGTACTAGGTTAATAAACAAGTCCATCATTTCAAAGTTATTAATCTCATAGTTGGCATATTTTTCTGTAAGTTACTGTGATAAATGCACGTGGCTGCTGCGGTTAATGATTAATGCCAGCGTTTCGTGGCTTTTTGCTGGAAACGAGCCACAAATAGATGCAGTGTAGCTTGAAATTGCTACAGCAGAAATTTATCTTTTTGGGACTGATGAAAAGGGCAAGTTATCTTCCCTTTTGAGGCATGTCATTTGTCGGATTCAGCATTAGCATTGCATGAAAGTGTCCTGTGCTGAGCACAGTTTAATTGTTCATTTAGCTTTTGCAATCGCCAGCAAGGCAATACTTTCAATACTTTTGGCATTCTGCCTAATTAGTAATTATGACTTTCCATTGTACCTTATGACAATGTAAAGGCTTGCTGTGCAGTATGCACTATATGTTTGGTCAGGGTGGGAATTAACAAGATACTTTTACTCTAGTGATTTGCAGTCATGTATATGTTCTGCATTAGTACTTTATGGGAGCTAGACTGAAATATTAATATTAGTTAACTATATTTTATATACAAATGTTTGCATATCTATGTACGTTGTGACAGTAGTTGTGTACAAGCTGATTCAGTAGTATTAGATACAAAAGTAACTGTCAGTCTTTAGTACTAATTCTGTTCTTGGATGTTTGTATTACTTATACTACTTTTGCATTTGTAATAATTTTGCTGAGAATGCTAAATTATACAATTTGCAGTATCACTATGGCTATGTGGGCACTGCTCATCTGACATTGGTTATTTATAACAGTGGACTTTTATCTGGCATGATTTTAGCAGTCTCCTGTAATACACCTAATAAAAGATGACATGATCGTTTATCTTCAGTGTAATAATTGCTAAATGAGATTTGTTATCTTAAATAGAATGTAATCATATGTAAGTAATAGCATTATACTGGGAAAATGAAATCACTGACTTTGATATTGGCATAAAAACATGGAAAAAAATCTGCTACTCTTGGCGTCTATGGCCACTTTAGCAGCAGAGTTACTAAATCACATGGCAGCTACAGTTTTATGTCTGCTGATAACATATGCTATATTGACTCACCATGTTTCCTCAGATAAAGTGGTATTATGGGATAAATGTGGTTAATCAGAACACTCACTGTTCTGGAGATGAAGCTTGTGCCGATTTTTCAGGTCATAGCGGTGCAGTGGTGTCCAGTTTCAATGAGAAGTCTTTATAAACATCACAAAATGCCCCTTTCAACCATATGAACTAGCTGCTTGTTATGGACAAATATTTGATGATTCTGATGTTGCAATTTCCCAGTCCAAATTTTTTTTTTTTTTTAAAAGCATATTTCTGTTGGCAGATCTTGAATGGCACTTGAGATGAAAATTGGATCAGACAGACACAAATCAAATAATATGAATGTAATTTGAAGTGCATATAATGATTTTACTATATGCTAAATATTTTCTACCAGTCCTAATTGCTTTAAGGTGTTAGTAATTTGAATGTTGTATCTATATTTTAAATAAAATATTAAAATAATATAAAAAATATAAAATATTTAGCTTTTTGAATCTCACCTTTTTTGCTAATTTTTCCTGTACGTTGCAGGTTTCAAACTGAGGTTAACTATGACACATTAGAAATTCGGGATGGTCCCTCAGCGTCCTCCCCACTGATTGGTGAATACCACGGAACACAAGCACCGCACTTCCTGATCTCCACTTCCAACTTCCTGTTTCTGCTGTTTACCACGGACAATAGTCGCTCAGCATCAGGATTCAGCATTCGATATGAAAGTAAGAAGACCTTATAAAACCTTTATAAAGCACAGTAACACAAAGCAAAAAGCACTAATTGTTCTGGGGTAAATATCAGGTGTGAAGATGGAGACCGACTCTTGTCTTGACCCTGGCATCCCGGTGAACGGGCGTCGTCATGGAGGCAGCTTCTCCATTGGCTCTCGGGTGTCGTTCTCGTGTGACGCAGGATACACACTGAGCGACCAGGAGCCAATCGTCTGTGAGCAGAATCACCAGTGGAGCCACGCCCTGCCCAGCTGTGACGGTAACAACCAGACTCACTCATACTAAAGAGCCCATATTATGAGATTTTCTGATATTTGCTACAATGTTGTTTCCTCATAAAAAAACATTCCCGGAGTTGTTTTTTACATAACATATTTAACACGCAAAACCTGCACATTTATCAGTCAAACAGAAAATACTCTGTTCCACTTTGTGATGTCATGTGATCATACAGGAAATGCTCCACTGTGTTTTTAAATTTCATGCACCTTCACTAGAATAATTTTGACCATTTCAGTACTGAATTTGCCATTTTATACTGAACAAACACTTGAAAACTATACTGCTTACTGACATTACAAAGTGGGCGAGAGCATTTTGACGAATAATAAAGAATTACTCAAATGTGGGAATGAAACAAAACACAACTCCAGGTATGTTTTTGAGGGAGTGGACTACATAACATGGGACTCTTACATGAGTCGGTTTTGTGTAATGTAGGACCTTTAACCACAAGGTTTTATGTTGTTGATCCATGGAGTAATATTTTTGGGTTTGTTTAATAGCACAGGCAGCATTGGTCACTTTGTTAGTTGTACATTGTTACATAACACATAAATTAACATATAAATTAAGAAGAACATTTTAAACTGTTGTGCATTTCAGGATCACCAATCTTAGTCCAGGAAAGCAGCCAAAGAGAATATTTTGTAACATTGTATGTAAACCAGATAATATTTCTCATTTTGACTGTGAGCTAACATTTCTACAGGCAAAAATTGTGTTGGCTGGATATCTAGATATTGCAGTTTCAATTTTTATAATTTCATTTATTATCAGTAGATTTACTCGTACAATGTATGACAGAAACATACTGCTAGTGCAAGTATATTGTCCAGGATTATTATAAAACTGATGTGCTTTGTAAAGATATGCTGGTCAAATAACAGTTGAAATTTAGACTTAGTGCTCTCATTTTTGCCTTTTCAACACACGAGGCGACTACACAACATTTCATTCATCCATTTTCCTCACTGAAAAGAATCCAATTTGAGAGGTAGAATGGCGGACGTCTCAACTTTGGATTGAGTTCATATAGAGGCAATTCTTGTCACAGGACAGGCAATATAACATAAGCAGTTTTAAAGGACCACTCTGACATTTTCAATTTTCATCCAAGCATGCCATCTCACCAGACAGCTGTCACATTACAACGCACACTATTTTAACATAGTGCTTTTGGAAAATAGCTTTGACTGAACTACAGTACGCCTTCAGAGGTGGATGTAGTGATGTGATAAAATGGTACAGTTGGCTACATGACAATATTTTGCATTGGACTCTGTGATGTGCGCTGTATTTAAATAATTTTCTTAAAAGAGAAGCAGCAAAACTATACAACCTCTTTGACACCTATTTAATTGAAGGCTCTGAGGCACAGTTAACATTTGAAAAAAATAAATAAAAACACTCTTAGGTTGAATGTACAGTATTATGAAGCAATTGAAATGTATTATTTTGGCAATAATGTGTCTCAAAGAAAGCAGATAAGGATATGCTATTCTCCCCCACAGGCACGTAAAGGCCAATTAGTTTTTATTTCACCTAAACACTTTTATTCTACTCCTGCCGTCGGCTAAAGTCACGGTGCTTTTAAAACAGGACACCAGCTGCTTTTTATTTGTCTAGACCAATATTAAAAGAACACTGTCTTCTTGCACCAGTCAATAACCCCTGTTTGAGCCAAAACTACATTGTTACACGTGGAAGGTCAAGAAGACAACCTAATGGACAAAACTGCTGGACTTTGATTTAATAAAAGGGTTGTACAATTTTCTCTGAACAGAAAGTAAAGTAAAAAAAAATAATAATAATATTAACAGTTACTCACAAAAATTGGTTGTTTGGGCGGCGGTGGCTCGGTGGTGAAGCGTTCAAAGTCAATGTCACAAGTTGCCTGTTCAGTTCCAGCTTCAACTTGCATTTTGTTGTTTTGTCCTTGTCCAGTTCTTACTTATATATGTTTGTTTATAGTAAGATGCTGAAATTAGAGATAATAATATATATTTTTTTAAATATACTCACTTGAAAGAAAAATACTGACACTGGTTTATGGCATGAAGTAGTTTATTTTTTATGAGCAGGGGACATTTCCTTAAAAGCAGATTCAAAGAAAATTTGATCCAGTGCTTTAAAGCTATGTGTGCTTGTGAAATCACCCACTCGCGGCTTTCTCTCAGTGAGGTTTAAGGAGGAGAGATATGGTGAATGTGTTTTTCTGTCAGCATGTCAGCTGCAACCCCAACAGGAGCTAGACTTAAAAATCAGAAGTAAGCAATTCTAATCCAATACTTTCCAGTGCTGCTCATGGTTGACTTGCCCACCAGTTGCTTCCAAACCTTCTGCTGAGTTTCCCTACTGTTCGAAGCCACACTGCTGGACT
>KN504683.1:8782-19136 GCA_000787155.1 Scartelaos histophorus
GTTGTGAAGCAGGAAATGTAGGTCTAAAGATGAGACGGAGAGAGGGAGGAGTGAGTTCCTTTCTTTTCTTCATCGTGGACTGTCTTTTTTACCAAGACAAATGTGGACCAATGCAGTCACGCACAAGAGCTGGCACCCTGCCCCGAAATGGGCCCATAAGCTGCACGGTGGATCAAGAAGGAGGCGCAGAATATCAAACGCTCAACTAGCAGGATCTGTAAATTCTTCTTCTACTGTGGAGAAAGAATGACTTGTGTCCGGAGCACTGAAGGCAGGATGGATGAGTGGCAGTAGAAGAAGTCCATAGTATTAGACAAATTAGAATAAAGTTTATAGGCACACTGCTTTTCTTAGCTAACTGGAGCATCATGTACAATGGGAAATTGAAGCTTGAAACCTTTATTCCTTCTTGAATACTCTTTTCTTCATTACACCCAAACAGCAAACTGACCAGCAAATGCATAGATCCATATGGAGATGTTGCTTTGTCTAGAATCATTGGCACATTTCAATTACTTAAAAAATAACATTAAAAATGATTCTGTAAGGGGGTCGGCTTTCCCCAGATCACTGACTAGAAACTTTGCATAATAGTGCCATGCGATAAGCAGAAATAAGAAAAGTTGCATTGTGGATCATTTTTAAACTATTTCAACTCCAAACTGTTCCAACTAAGTGGGTGTTCTTTAAAAAGTGGATTTCTTTCTTATATATTAATACTATTACTGTCAAACTAATATTTGAGTCTCAGGAGTGACAAAATTGTATCCGAGTCAGTTATTTTTGGGAATACAAAAAACTCTAGACGAGTTTCTAGAGTGTGACGCCTGCTAATGGGTCATGGGGGACACATCCACCTTCAGTGGGCACTGGCAACGTGGGTGATGGAGATAATAAAACAAACAGGTCTGAGATGGAGAGACAAGGGCCAGTCTGATGAATAGGATGCTTGAGCTGTCCCACCATGACATTTATAGGCTCAGATAAACAAATGTATGTCTCCTCTTTCAGAAGGTCAACTGTGCTCAAATTCATAAATAAGGTTGTAATTGGTGCAGGAGCGGCGCTAAGAGGCTGAAAGGTCCCAGCAGCTTTGTGCATGAGTTAGAGCCTGACACTGGGCGCACTGTGGGACTGCTGTATGCTTTTCTGAGCTACTGTTTGAGCAAAGAACCAGTGTTAGGGTGTACTGACGTTTCTGGGCAAATATTGTAATGCTCAGTAATTTATGGGAGACACTGACAAGAACAGTAGACTAAAGGTAATATTGTTTCTAAATGATGAAGTGTTTCAAAGGGCATTTTTGAAATATTATAATACATACTGCACTTAAAGCCATCTAAGGTAATTCGATTTTTTCTCCAGTAGATGTCAGATGTGAAACAAAGCTGGCACACTATCTGGCAGGCAGCAATAATGTAGAGAGCATCTAGTGGTGAAGTGTGAGACTACAGCATGTTCAGGTCAGTTAATCTAAGTAAAAATGGCAGCTTTACCTTCATTTTCCCCACAAAACAGACTTCCAATTATGCATGACTACTTCAAATAATACTAATATTAAAAAAAGGTGAATAGGCTAAATGTACTATGTCACTGGATTTCTAGGTATTTGGAAAAAAGTAAAATAAGTTTTGTTCTCATTATTCCATACGCTGGGGAAAAGTATATACAAAAAAGTATTTGGAATAAAAATATCTAATAATAATAATAATAATAGTGGTAAAGCAGCAGTAAAAGGAGTAGAGCGGCAAAACGCCTTGCCCAAGGACAAAAGAGCTGCTGTCAGAAGAGAAATTCAGCCAATATCAGCATTTTTGGTGAAATATTTGAAACAAACCAGGATGTTTTTTTAATGCAAACTTGACTGCATTCTAATGTATGGTGCAAAATATAAAGATATGATTAAGATTGAGAATAACATTTGTATAATTACTATTCAACACTAAGCATAAATAAGTCTTGTATAATTTGTTCTTTATGCAAAGTTTCCATATTGTTTTTCTATAAGCTAGCGAGAGGGAAACAGACACTTAACACTCCGTTCAGTATCATTTGAATACGGAGCCATTATATTTACAATAACAATGATTAAGACTGCTGCCGAAACAGTGGAGGAGATGCACAGATAAATGGAGCCTATAGGAGGATGTACAGAACACAACACAACTGTCTTTGAATATTCAGCTTGTCTTTCAGATGCTAAACCGGCGCACTGGGTCGTCTGTGTCAGAGTCTTCCCCAAAGGAATCTGCTCAGTGAAGCATTACTGACAATTGCCAGGACTAAGCAGTGGCACTAACAGCCAGCCGTTGTTTGTGGCAGGGGGAGCGTGAGACAGCCATAACAAATCAACAAGGGAACGCTGAACGATCGGTTTGCTGAAGTTTATAGTCTTATTTTATGACATACATCTGAAAAACACCACCACAGATTTCACACAGGGAGCGCGAGCAAAAACACTGTGTACCTTTTATACGCTCAAGATGGGATCAACCAGCTCAGAGCCGCAGGGCAATGAGGAGAAGGCCTGAAACTGCCTAGCCACTTTAAAAGACACGCTACTGGTTGCTAACGCTGACATCTCATCAACCAATGAAAATTCAGAAAAAATAAGACTTTTATCCAGGCTTAGAACCAGCAAGACAATGTTTTCAGTATGTTACAATGCTTAAAGATGCACTATCTTTTTGGTTGTGAGTCCATCGCCTCTGCTTTTTCCACACTATGACACAGCTCTACCTTACATTTATTCAGATAGTTTTATCGTTTTTAATAGCTCAAAGAAAAACAGGCATTCTGATTGGAAATTGAATCTCTGTGAAGATAGAAAGGTAATTCTGTACAGTGAAAAATTCCAGACAAAGCAATAACATTTTGATGGAGAAAACGATTTGACTGACCCCTTATCAGAAAAGTTGCTCAATGCACCGTTTATAATGGCCATTTTAAGGTACATTTATGGGTAAATATTTTCACTCAAACCTATGACTAACATTTACATTTCATAAAGATATTCATGAGGCTTTAATTATAGCTGGAGTACTACACTGTATTCTTTTAAATGACTAAATATTGAGTTTTACCGCATAGTATATGGTAAAAGCTGCACAGAATCAGACCATTGGACATTGTCTGCATCGAATAAAGTATTTTATGTATTGCAATCACAGAAGATTTAGTTACAGTAAGTAGTGTTATTGGTGGTTTGGCCAGTTTGACTTTGCTATATGAGTAAAGCTGCTGTAAAACTGGTTTGCAGTGACTGAGAGGAGACAGGATAAGTGAACCCAATAGAGTGGCCAGTCAGGGCATATGGGAGGATTATAATGGTCAGTGGGTGCTGTCCTCTTCAAGCTGTACCTGAGCAGAAATACTTAGAAAATAATCTATGTGAAGTTCAAGAGAAATTGGATTTAGTCCTCCTCCAAATGGTACATGACCTAAACATTGTTAAATGACATTGTGAGGGGAAATGAGATTATGATGGATCTGAGCTGAACCGAATGGATGACTTTGAGACAAGGTTGTGCACAGAGACAAAGGACCATCCAAATAGCAGTTTTACAAAAAGAGGAAAAATGCTGTAGATTCAACTGTCTTTGCAAAGGCTGAATTCTCCCCCTGAAAGCTTCTTTTTAGTTCTCAGGCAGTCGCTGTAGCAAAATGTTTCTATCTTTGTATTTCTTACTTTTAAGTTGACTTAGCTAACGCACAAGCTGCTGCATTCCAACCAGGAGGTGAGCATAGGGGTGTGTCTGTCTCCATCGGCTCTGACTCCAATTGACTTTACACAGAAAAATGATCACCCCTCTCTGTGTAAATGCTGCTGTAAGCCTCATGATTTTGGTCTTAAAATGTCTGTATTAACCCTCTCTACACCCTGGTGTGTTTATTTTACTATTTTGTCCCCAAATACAACTCTTGGCTGTAACTGCTAGCCCTGTGAGCTTCAGTTGATTGGAGCTGAGTGCTATGACGTCTATGGGTTGACCACTATATGTCCATCATGACATTTCCCCTGTCTATTGTCTGTGCACAGAGAGGCACTTTTTTGCAAATACAAAAAATGCTAAATTGCTTCATATGCTCAAATTGTCATTAAATTAGCTTTATTATCTTATTATGGAATTCATGTTGGACAAGTATGAGCACAAAAACAGACGACATTCCCATCACTGCACATTCACAAAACAGACTCAATCCATCTGTGTGTGAACTTCAGAAATAATCCAATACAGTTACACAAGATTGTCACTTACTCTCAGTTTAAAGCACCTACATCTCCAAAGTGCAACAACAGAAGAGGAAAATTTAGATGGAGGGTCATTTTAAACTGTTGTATTTATCTTATTTGGCCCCACCCAGTTTTATCACTAAATGCTCCTAAATGGTGCTTTCTTGTGGTGGTGGACATCAATCCGAATTAGAGAAAAGTTTTGCTGATTAAATTACATAAAGTAGGTTTATTTAGACGTAGATTTAGACAAACATGTAATATATCAATTTTTGTATTATTTATTGACATTATTTAAAGGAATAGTGGAGTTAAATAGAGCTTCTTTTTATATTTCCATTGTATATGTTGTATCTGTATTGTGCAGCACTTTGGAAACTGTTTTGTTTATGAAATGTGCTGTACTGAACTTCAAGATCAGCAGCCCCATACAAAATAATGCAAACTGGAATAAGGTGAATACGCAGAGGAAACGCACCCAGACACAAGGAAAACATGCAAACCTAGAACCAATCTGGCTGTGAGGTGAGAGTTTTAACCACTGCCCCACTACTGTTTAGCAACTCCCATTAACCTCTTCTCCAAAAGAACCTACACAAAAAATCCAGTGGAAACAACCACAACGCAGAAGCAACAGGTCACTGCTAGAGGAACAAAAACTCTTTATAAAACTCAATATAAATACTGATCCTGAAATACACTTATTTCTCTTATTGATTGATAAGTTCATATGGTGTAACAGGATTAAAGAGAATAAACTAAAAAGATACCCATCAAATAGTACCCGTAATTTGAGTTGTGACAATTATCAAATGGCAAAGACTCTAATTATTTAGATACCAGAATTTTGTCTGCAAAGAGCAAAATAACCCAATAAAAACCTCATTGTACCTGCAGTTTGAATCACTACAAACAATATAACAATCCAAGGGACTTATGTATACACATCTAACTCTATCTCAACACTTCGGAAATCAAAAATCCAATTACATATTTTCTCAAAACAGAGGAGCTTTAACAGATGATTCCAATTGTGTAAGTAATTTCACAGTTACATTCCAACCTAATAACACAACTGTACAGTACAGTTCTATTAATTAAACATATTCAGTAATCTAGGACCACCTGAGGCGTGTACATGTGTAACAGTTTGGCCCCGCCTCAGGCCCTCTCTGCAGCTGCCTTCACACAGCCCTATACACCTCACGATTGGCTCTCTCAGAACAAATGTGCTTCAGGCTGCAGGCGCTTTGTCATTTAGTCACTTTGTTGTGTCCCTGGATGAGATCTCATTTGTCAGGACATTATTTGCAGCGAGTTTAAGCTTTGAAGTGGGCTGAATGGTGCACTTCACACAACAACTCATCATCTTCTGCGGCTACACTCTGTCAGGACACTAAATCACAAGATCAGACATGGAGGATATTTCAATGTTACCATAAAGATAGCTTCTTAAAATACAGCCGGGGCTCTGTGAAATGTAAATACAATTATACATCTTATCTGATCTTTGAGAGCCTTACTTTACTTGTCCATTGCTGTTTTAGACTTTTTGCAACCTTTTTAGCAATCCAATTAAAAAAAAAAAAAGATAATAAGACAAAACAGATTAATTTTTAAAGTCTTGATTAGGTGGTACTATGAACTAGATACTATTATCATTTTGTGTTCCTATGCAATGCCTGCAGTTGTTATGCAAACTGGAGTTGTTGTGTTCTGTTTCTTTCACATGTTTGAGAACCTGTTTATTATTAGTCTGTACAGGTGTAAGAATAACCGAAATATCATGATATCGTATCGTCAAAAGTCTCACAATAACATTGTGGGCCATGAAGATATATCAAATCACAAGTCTCTTTGCTTAAATTCATTCAAAAACAAATTATTAAGCACTTTTAAATCTTATTTTTGTATTATAACAGGACCAAAGGAAAGTAAAAAGTAGCACGTTCAAAATCTTCCTCCACAAACTGTCGGAATAAATACTGTACCATGAAATGCATATCAAGCAAATATTGTACCGAGAGATTTAGAAATCATTACATCCCATCCCATGTTTAGATGGGATGTCAAAATGTCATTCATACTAATATGACAATAAATGTACTAAATGACTGGTCAAAGCATTTTATAATATCAGTCTTATTATTATTATCGTAATATCATGAACCTCCCCACCATATTGTAAGCTTTCCGACGATATCGCAATAAATATCGTACCGTGAGGTTCATACCATGAGGATATCGTATTGTGAGAATGCTCTAATCCACCTTGTGATTTCATGGAGTGGTACTTTTCATTTTAACAGCGTAATACGGCCCTTTCAGAATCAAACCATTTCCTTGGTATCAAATCAAGTTGAATATTTTTGTATCATGACACCATTACTCCACTCCATCATTACATCACTAAATCCGGTCCAGTCCTCATCTGCTTTCTCGTAACACATATTTCCTCAGTCATCCCATTTGCATTCTCTTCTTCACTACCACCACCTCTTCTCTCTGCTCCACACTAGCATCCTTCAGGGAGTTTTTACAAAGGGCTGAGCAGAGTTTAGTAGGCCAAGATACGTTGCTGTGTCAGATTTGACTCAGTGTATTAACCAACTTTCCTCCCCCTTGAAGGAATATCAGAAATACTCAACACAAAAAAGCCCTGTATAGTCTCTCCTCCCTGGGGCTTAGCTCACATTCTGAAAGTGTGCCATCATGAGCGGAGTGAGACAGTGAGACAGACAGCGGAGTATAGTTTACAGTTTTCAGAGTATGCACTGAACAAGGCAGCATTGTAAAGCACAGACAAGCCACATCAAAAGCATCTATAGGGTTTAAAAGGGCTGTCAAGGCTATATGTATATGTGGAATCCATCAGACAAGCAGGCACAAGCTTCAGTCTCTGAGTGAGTAGAGGATCGCTAGTGTTTCCTTCGATTTATTTAATGAACTTATTTATTTAATTTATTTATTTTTATAATTATTCTTTGTCTTGTAATTTATCACAAGATGAGACCAACACAAACATCAGCAATATCAATCGATACTTTACAGCCGATGTCATCTACATTCCTTGCGGGAGTGAAGCTAACTGAAGGCACTACTCTTTCAGAAGCACTATTAGACTTAAATCAGACTTATTTGAACACAATCTAACACAACAAGAAAGAGCGGACTTACTTTGCACAGGTGAGTCTTTCACATTTAAACTTGGCTAGCTTGCATTAGCCAGTTTTTCAGCAAACCAATCTCACCTTTTTTGTTGAAAATCAAACACCAAAATGGGATAATGCATGCTCTTATTGATCACAGATGCCTGAAAATGAGTTGTGTACCTCCATTTTGTATTTTCTCTTAAAACATTTTGACAGCATTTGCTAATTGTGTCACCATAGTAACAGCTGACCATTCTGCCATAGACATACATGCAGAAACCCTTGCATGATGTCACTCCAAAGTATCAATAAGTTCATGAATTTAAAGAGCAGGTCAGATTTTATCAGTCTCCATTTGAACCCAAACAAAGCCCATTTTGAACAGAAAAATGCCAAACATCTGGAGAGGCAGTCTGCCAATTTTGGGATTTTTCTTTGAGCCAGTCAAAGTTAATAGAGAATATCTCAGTCAGATGACTCAGACTGGGTCTGTTAATAGTATTAGATGCACTGAAAATACTTAAACCATGCTTAATGTACTCTTAATATGATGATATGCTTCTTGTGCTGTGAATGGATCTGATTACAAGGATCTTCTGCTTAAGGCACACTACACGTTTGATTCTTCTACAGAGGCAAATATACTGTGTATCCTTCACCTAATTTTACTCTAACAATATTTTCTAAAAATACACTCTTACACTGAATGGAGTGTATTTGAGAAAATGCATTAAATTGTGCTAATACTTAAGTTGACTAACCTTTATCTCTAATTCAAGTGGAACTGGCTCTGTCATTTCAAATATGTTAGATATTTGAGTCTCATTGAATAGTTCAGTTAGATCTGTCATTAAAGAAAACGTGATATGCTGTACATAGTGAGTTTGAAAGAGAAACTTTCAGACATTTGCAGATAGTTGGAGTGCTGGTGTGGCATTGGCACATTGGCACATAGTGAGTTAGTGAAGCCTCACAAGGGCTGTGTGGTGATTTAGCAGCAGACAGTGGGCCTCTTCTGGCCTCTTCTGGACATGCCGTCCCGGCCTGTCAGCCCTGTGACTTACTGGGAACCACCAAAGGGATGATCTGTACCTCCAGCTCTCACCAGCAGAGTTCAATCAGAGCAGACTGGGAGCTTTATCCAAAAGTGTCACAATAGTGTGATAAATAAAGCGAGCAGCAGCACCGAGCGAGCCATCTAAAGTCCAGATGCAAGAAATAAAACTGAGGGAGGCGAGGAGGAGACCGCAGAGTGGAGGAGAATGAAAGAGAGAGAGAGACAGAGAGCCAGAGGAGAGAGGTGCGTTGTGGGAAATGTCCGCAGCCTGCTACAGTGTGATTTATTCATGAGAGAAGTCAGCGAGTCTCTGGGACAGGTGAGGCTAATAGTCTAATGTTTCCCCATTGGCTGACTCCACCGAGTCCGGCCGCTGCTCCTCAACACATTAATGCATCAAACACTAGAACATGCACTGCACCACAGCCTGGAGAGAGAAACACAAACCAACTGGGCCTGAACAGGTTACAACAAATCCACCAGTGATGTTATCTGTCATGCTGTAACTCTGAAAGAACACAAGCTAAATATACAACTTAATGCTTCAGTGACAGTCCAGGAAGTCAAAGTTTACTTGTTGTATTAATTTTGAAATCAAGGTTATGACCATTTTAGTTTCAATAATTTTCTAAAAGCCCAGTAAATAAAGGGGGATTTGACTTAAGAGCTGGGTCAACTCAAAACGCATAAGTATAAAAAAATCAATATCTATGGTAAAAATTGAAATAAAAGATTACAACTGAAAGGAAAATTGTTGATGTATAGCTGCCAGATAAAAGTTGTAACTAATCTCAATGAAGCTGAAAATTAAGAGTGGCTCACGAGAACTTTTTTTTTTTTTTAAATGTTGATGAAGTAAATATAGAAGTAAACTATAATATTAAAACTACTTCATGCCACTGACACATTAAGCCAAGAGCAGGTTTAAACCACAAAACTACAATAAATCTAAAATACCGTATTTGTCAGGCTATAAAGCGCACTGGATTATAAGGCGCAGTATCAGATAATATGTCAATTGCTGTCACTGTGCACACATAAAGCTGGATTATAAGGTGCAATAAGCAAAACAAAACGCGTGTTGGATAAATCGAACTTTATTCAGGTAATTTACAATAACTCTCAGTTGTAGCTAACACAAAAGTTTAACAGTTTGGTGATTAGGGCATCAAACATGCCCGGATCCCTCTCAACATTGTTCAGTTTTAACACAAAAATACAAAACCTGAAATCTGCATGGTGCATGTCTCTTAACAGGTGCATTTTGGGTCCTTGTACAGCACACGGCAGAACTACCGGTATGTTGCACAGTCGCTCTATATGTTGCCTTCTGACTCACGGAGTAATACGTTATTAGCCGTAATGTGTACAACATAAAATCGGTTCGAGGTTAGTAAACACAACCAAAGATCATGCATAAGGCGCACTGGATTATAAGGCGCACTGTTGATTTTTGAGAAAATGTCATGATTTTAGATGCACCTTATAGTCCGAAAAATACGGTACTGTTAAAAAAAAAATTGCAGTAAATAAACAGCAGAATAAAACACTTTAGTACTTAGTTTGCATATGTAATAAGTCATAAAAGCTTTTAATTCAACCTTTTATGCCCTTATCATTTAGCAAAAATTGACAGAAACATTCCTAGTACTGCAAAGAAAATGTGCACATAATAAATACTGACACGTTTCATCTTTCATGTAAAGAACGATGAGTCAATATAGTAAATATCGTGTCAAGGGATCCATCCAGACACAAGGAGAAAATCCAAATTACACAGGCATTAGCATCACCACCACCAACCCCCTCAAACAAGCCAGCATGTTTGACTAAACTCAAATTGTTTCCTGTCATCCCACTAGTGACATGCGGTCAGGGGCGGCGGGTGAGGCAGTAATAATGACAAAAAAA
>KN504684.1:0-10294 GCA_000787155.1 Scartelaos histophorus
TTTTTTTTTATTAGAAGATGAAGACTCTTTTATTTATCTTAAATACTTTTGATTCTAAATGACTTTTGATTATGCCATAATTCTTATACCTGTAATGTCCTCATTGTTGGACAAATAAAGGTTCTCTTATCTTGCTGTAATATTATTACTAAATATAATGCAAACTGTACGTGCATTTCCTCTTCTTTATCTTAGAGTCAGCCAAATTTGGTGGAGTGTGTCTATGTTCAACAGGATGTGTTTACAGGTAAATTCTTATTTAGGTGATGTAGTCCTGTACTTACCTATGCCTGACAATTGTAATAATAACTTCACAATATCCGTGTAGATGAGACAGGCCGCCGCGACATCCTGCAGAAGTGTTTGGAGGACCTGAATATTGGTCCTGAACCAGGTGAATTTCAGTGCTATTTTTTTTTTCCTTTTTCTGCGCTGCCGAAAAGCAGAAAGTGAGTATTTAACTTTTCCACAGAGGACTTTGAGTCTCCTCCCGAGCAACAGCGCCTGATGGAAGCGGATGTGATTGGAGCACATGTGTTGCGTGGGCAGCAGCAGTATCCAGTCGGCGCTGAGGCTGCAGTGCATGGAGCTGGGTTGCCGGGGCAACCAGCACCGCCAATGGAGGGGGCTGTGGGCGGGGCATACGATCAGGAGCGGGTTGAGCATTTCCTCCACACCATCAACCAGAGCAATGATGGAAGTCATTTCAGTGAGTAGGAAAGAGCTGCTGTCACTCTAATGCATGGGTTTAGTTCTGTTATAAAATAGCATTTTGTTTCTAGGAGCAGTGCCTTTAAAATGGCCCCTTATCAACTTTATTCACTTAATATATTTTATTGTATTTTTGGCACCATTCCCTGTTGTTCACCTAAGTTTAGTTCCCTAATAAAATACTTCACAATCAGCTAGATGTCTATGCAGTGATTCATTCTCTTTGTTACAGAGACTGGATTTGGGATTAAAGTATATTACAGAGGAACGCCGGTGCTTGATCAGCTGATTCAGAATGAGACAGGAGTGCGCATTGTATACAGGTACAAACACACTTGTATAAATACTACACTGTCATATGTATATAAATGAGTAATGACCCTCTGTGTCTCTACTTTAGACCACATTATGTGGATTGTCCTGTCGACATCGACTCGGGCCTGTCCCTGGTGTCTCTCCCAAGACCTGAGAACTTGCCAGACCAGATTCAGACTGGTCTGACCCAGAGGATATTGGACTCTCTTGGCTGGCTAGACGTGGGTGTGTCTGGTCACGTGGTGTACGGTCAGCGTCAGGGCCAAATCAAGGCTTATTGGAGCTTTTCAAATTTTGACCAGAGCGGACAGCCTCAAGAGGTCGCCAAAGAGCCACAAGCGTTGTACATGTTTAAAGACTTTGTGAAAGGTAAATAAGGAGATTTAAATCCTGTTTAGTTTGCAGTAACTTGTAAATGCTACTAAATATCATCATCTACTACTAATTACTGTCCTTGCAGGCATAATGGATTTCATAAATGGCAAAGAAAGCCCCCCTTGCTCGTTGTTCTTTTGTTTGGGGGAGAAGTGGCCAGACCCTGACAACAGGCACTGGAATAAGAAGCTCATCACAGTGGAGGTGAATGACACAGCTCTGATATAGACAGGGGGTCTTACAGCAGGCTGCCTTTTGTCCTCCTTACACAACACTCAGGCTGAAGATAATTCCAGAAACTGTCCTCTCAAAAAAGGAGTGGTCTGCTGCAAGATATTGCTGAAACTAAACATACCAATTGTATTTTTGTATCCCAGGTGGTGCTGACTTCAATGGAGATACTGAAGAATATAGCGGTGGGAGGGGGAGCCTCTTCTCTGCAGTCAGTGGAACTGCAGATGTCACTGGAGGAGATGATGGAGATGTGCTGATACGCATCTGATGCCACTTCAATACTTAAGCGAGGAAAATAAACATTTTCCTTAATATTTTTGATATTTTAATTCCAACAGTTCTGTACAGAGAGACCTAAAATGGTGCTTTTTACACAGCAATTACATAGTAATAACTTTTAATGAACATTTCAATCATATATTAATAACCTGATTTGATAGAATGGGTATTATTCTTGCTCTGATATGCAAAAATGTAATTTAAGTTTACATTATATATCTGTTGAATACTTCCATTTGCCATAATATAAAATTATTATTGCAAAGTATATATACATCATTTGTATATATTTGCAAAATATGACAGAAGACTGCACCAGCACTATAGTCTTTGCGTCTAATATAAATTTACATTAGTGTATGTAATGACTGGCTGTATGTCTGCGTTTGTATACCCTTAAATTTAACTTAAGTTCGTGTTTACAAATAAATTTTACTTTTCCTCATCATAATCTGAGTCAGAGTGTCCTTCGTCTGTGATGTTCTCTTTGAGTCCTGCCATGGGAACAAGTCGCCCTTCTGAATCCACCCCCATCGGCTGGATAATATCTTCTCTGTAAAGAAATAGAATCAGTAGAGTCAATATTGTTTATTGGGACTGGTTTGAATCAGTTGTGAAGTTTCCAGACCTGGAGAGCTTGCTGAAGAGCTTGATGAGCTTCCTGGCTTCCTCCTCTTTCTCGTCCTCTGACATGCCCTCCATGGGGTCTGGCTGCAGAGCCTCCACTCGCCCTGTCACCGGATTGATGCGGTCCTTCTGCTGTCTGTACTCCTCTGTGTCTGAGTCAGAGTCGCTTGAGTACTGCACACTAATGCTCTTAATACTCTGGCCCCCCAGCAGCCCCCTGGTGGCCAAAAGCCCTGCCGCATTACCGTAGCCTGTGTATTTCACAAAGCGTCGTACTAAAGATGGAGAGAGTAAAATGAGAGAAGGGCTCATGACAGATAAATATGAACCAGATACTTTGTGTCTGTACCATTTTCTTTGCAGAGGACAAAGATGAGGTCAGCTGCACAGTGTTTCAGGTCTGTGTCCAGGTGAGTCATGAGACGGACAATTCGGCTTTTAACTGTTGAACCATCCTCTGGTCTTTGGGAAACATCTCTGAGTGGAGGCAGAATCTGAAGAAGTTATTAAAAATTAAATTGATTGGATTTTGGTAGAAAGAGAACAAGATAATAATAAAATAAAAGACTGCCTTATTAAAAGAAGTGCATGGTCACTTGAATGAGTTCAGTGTATGTGTTCTAATGGAGTACCTGGTTTCGCAGGTATTTCCTGGTTTCTCTGTGAGCTCGGCAGCTCTCTGTCAGCAGGTTGAGGATGGGGGTCAGCTTCTCTTTAACCTTGTTACCCTGAGACAAAAACAAACTGTTTATCAGTTGGACTGACACAAGTTTCACAGTTGTACCCTGCTCTGACCTGCTCCAGTCGCCGCTCCATAAACAGCAGCAGCGTATGCACACTGTCCATGTTAACTCCATTGAACTGCTCTGAACATGGGGCCAGGGGCACATTGAGGAGCACATCAAGACACTGAAGGGGCAGCGCTGACAGCAAATTCACTGTGTGACTGTGGGGTCCATTATAAGAAAATTAGCAAAAGCAAACTTTGCTTGGTTTTTTTGTTGTTTTGTCCAGAGTAGCATGCTCACCCCTGCAGTTCATCAGTGTCATCTGCCAACACACACTTCCTCATGAGGCAGAGGCGGAGAATTGCCACCAGGTGTCTGTACTGAGCTGCATCTTCCTGTGGACCAAAAACAAACTAGCATAGGCCTTTTGATCTGTATAGAGGCTTTTACTGCCGCTGTAACACTGACCTCTGTGGGTTCCTGACGGTGGGTGCTGAACGTGATGTTGAAAAGAATTTTAAGAATCTCAACGATGCGCTGTGAGGTGTCCAAGGAGATGGGAGGAGCCACAGAGTCCAGTATGCACTGGTATTGATTATTCCACTGCACCTCCAGGCAGCTCTCCAGAGCAGCTGTGAGGATAGACACTCCACCTGCCTGCAAAAGGACAAAATATAATCAAATGTTTCAGACACTATGAATCTAATACAATTTCAAGGTGTACAGAGATTTCTAAGACTCACATGAATCTATATTTTTCCAGATCATATTACTTATTTATGTTGAGTCTTTGGAATTTTGGAATCAAATTTTAATTGCTAGTATTTGGGAACTTAATAAATAGTTTGTGCTTGCAATTCACGGTACAATGTAAATTGAATATGATTTCTTTAAAACCCAATAAGCATAATGAACAACATTAAATACAACCTGTTGAAGATGTTTGCTGAGCTCTGGCCGTAATGCAGTCATCAGAAACATGAGGCGCAGTTCATAAAATTGAACACTGGAGGGAGGCGAAGAGCTGATTCCAGCAGACACCAGCTCTATCAATCCATTTATCAGTCTGAAGAGACAGCACAGGAGGGGACAGGGGAAAATGTTATCTGGACTGAATTAGCAAAGACGTGTACAATTTTTCCCCCTCTGCCACTGGGCTTGTTGGAGTTGTTTACAACTCATGTCAACAAGTCCAATGGCAGACTTCACCTATGTGCACCATTAGTTTTATATTTTTCTGTCCATATTGATTATTCTGTTTATTTTATGTTAAATAAATACTGAAGGTTAATAAGTGATATTCCATAGTGGGTGTGTGCTGTACCTGAGTGCACTGAATCTCTCTTGGGCCCAGCTGCTGTTATAGACCACGTTACATAACACCTTCATGGCCTCCTTCCTCTGAGCCTCCTCCGTTAAGTCCCCCTCTTCCTCGGTGTCCCCCTCTCCCTGCATCTTGCTCTCTCTCCGGTCCCTCCTGCCTCGCTCCAGCACTTTCTGATGGGTGCTGCCCCCGTGGACCTGGGTGAGACTGCTTTGAAGAGGGCTGATCCCATCCATGCTCTCCATGTCTCCACTGTCCACGCTCCCGCCATCCTCCTCTGTGCACTCCTCTGTCTGCTCGGTAGTTTCCATGTCATCGTCGTGGTGGTGGCAGTGGCTGTGTTGGGCCTTGGCTTCAGCAAGGGACACGATGATGTTGTCGTAGAAGGTTGAGTCTGGGTCTGAATGCTCCTCATGGGTCTCTTCTGTGGTAAGACCAGCGAGTTTAGACAGCGTCAGGAGGGCACTGTCAGTCACCAGAGGAGCCAGCACTCTCTTGTCCCGAGACAAGATCCTCAGGCTTCGAAGAGCCACTGTCAGGAGGCCGCAGCTGACTTCATTTCGGATGAAGCCAACCAACACCAGGGCCAAATTCTTGAGAAAAACAAAACACTGGTATTAAGATATACTCATATTGATTCATATTGTTAAAATCAAATGTGTTCAAATTTTGGTTTATTAGGGATTGTTGAGGTTCACTATGTAACTTTTCTAATAGAGGATCCACGTGGTGACGGTCCTCCTACAGAAAATTTACATAACGTATCATCTAAAGAGGTTTTATTTATTTTTTTATATTAATGGAAGAATGACAGAGAATTAAACATACTTGTCTGAGAAAGAGGTCCCGGTCTTCTTGTTCATATTCTTCACCATCTGAGTCTGAATCTGTATAATCCCTCACTTTATTCTTCTTAAACTATCAAAGCATATCCCAAATTAATCTTAAAGAAAAACACTATTGTATAATAATCAAAAGACACTACCTCTTCAAGTCTCCTTTGCTACAGAGCACCCACATGAAGGAAAGAGAGAAAAGAAACAAAGTTAACTTCAAATGACTGTGTATGGAATATGAAATGTGGCTTAGACTCAATCTGCCTAAGGAGAAAGGATAAGGACAACTGATGCAGCACAATCACTAATCACATCTCATATTAGTGGAGCGCAGAGAAAAACAAGGCTTACTTTCCTGCGATTTCTCTCCTCCTTGTCAAAAAAGAAGCACTGTGCGTACTGTCAATGTAACACAACACCAATGTTAGCATGCAGTAAACATAAAACATAAGGGCGTGTGTGGAGTAACATTACCTCTTTGTTAAACTCTTGCAGGTAGAGGCACATGCTGTCTGTGTCTCTGCGCTTGATGCACTGGATAATCCCCTCCAGATCTATGTCCATGCTGCCTACAATTAGCACTGGTCAAACTGAAACCACAGTATGGCAAGAAACACCATTATTATAACAATGATGAATCAACCTAAATTAACATAAAAAGAGAATTGTATGACACTTCCAAAGATGCCAGAAGTTATAATATTACTAATATTGTTTACCTTTTTAGCAGCTGAATAAATCCACTGTTACTGTCCTATGTTTTTCAGTCCCAGCAGTCCCAGAACGTCGTGTTGCACTTGTGATTTTGTTAAACTGACAGGCTCATCATGCCCATGTCCTCCTGCCTCTATAATGTGAGTGTCTCTAATCCCAGGGACATGCAGGAGTTGCACAGTGGTTATGGCTATAATCCACTAATGGACTCGGGCTTATACCAACAGTGACCCTATGACCTTTTACAACTTCAACACTATTTTACCACATCCATGTTTCAGAGCAAAATATGTTCACAGCAACTACTAGTACATAATAAGTCTAAAGTCCTTGGAGTTGGAGTCCTGTGAGAAATACAAGATTGGCTTTATTGGGATCTTCCTTTAGTTTTATTGTTAAAAATCCATAGGATACTCTGTTCAGGGCCACATTGTATGGCCTCATTTTCATCCCAAACAGGAGATTGTTTACTTGTATCAAGGGAGATACTTATATAACGCTTCAAGTACCTTTAAGGTATATACTGTGTCAATGTACAGTGTAAATGGTCTTTGCCTATGGCAGCAGATACAGTACTCCTCCAAGTATTTGTTCCTGTATCTGTTGTTTTCCCCTTTAAGCCACTTTGCATGATAAACAACTGAATCCAACCTTTTGCAAAGTGTCTTAACTTGTCCATGGTCTTAAGTGTGTGAGAAGATGGCAGTTTAGATGAGTGACAGCTTTTCCTGGCAGGATACTCCACTCTAATGCCCCGGCGGTGGGTAAAAGGAAACAGTGTCCGGCCAGCCAAGGCAACAGCTGTGGCTCTGGCCTTACAACAACAGGAAGCACGCACAACGTCAGCGATAGTGAGGGAGAGAAGTGAGGAGGGACCCGGCTCTCAGGGAAACCAGCCTATTGCTCCAAGATGAATTTAACGCACACAGAGATGCAGATATCAACAGGTTGTGTGTCCAGAAGAGAAATTACCTCCAGTAACCTCTCGAGCCAGTGCAAACAAACAGTTGTCCCTGACGTATGCAGCCTGGGCCTGTCCTCTTTAATCAGCCTCAAACATGATCAGGCTGTCAGAACATAGTGGGCGGTCTGAACACTGAATAACAGCAGATAATCAATCATTACAACTATAACTTGTTTTTAGTAAAAATCAATAAATACAATTGTGGTGTTAAAATACATAGCATTTTAGGTTGAACTGAGCCGTGCATAAAAAAAGAAACTTTTTCCTTATCCCTTTAAACGTCGCTATATAGAAAGTCATCTCCTAAGTGGGCAGGGATTTCCATACTCATCTGGCATGAATTACAGAGCCTTGGCAGAGAGGAATTTATTGTGCATGTATTTAGTTTTAGGGAAACCTACTCTGAATATTCCACAATACAAGTTCACAATAGCCCTAGGACCTTCTTTTCTGTGAGATGTAAGCACAAACCACAATAGTGTTTTTTGATCTACAAACATAGATTTAAATTAAAATTTTATCCAATCCAATGTGCCTAAAATATTGTCTTTACTATAAGAATCAGATTTGGTCTGTAGGTTGGTCTTGTTTCTTATCAAGTAACAGGTGTACAGGCGTATGTGTCATTTGATTTTTCAAACCGTCACAAAGAAAAAAATGTTTATAAAAACACCATTGTGTATGAAATCTAATCTCTACTGTTGGTGAAATCATTACAGATTCTGATTAGGCAGTAGTGACTCAGGCTCTATCACTGACCACGAGCAGACATTAGTCACAGGAAAGGTCCACAATGGGCTTAAGGTGGAGGAGTGGGGGACAGACCATTATAATTGGAGCTCCCATAAGACTCATCATAACCCTAAATGAAGACTCATGACCGTTCCTAGAGAGATGGAGATGCTGATGAACAGGAGGTGATGACTATACATGTTTAAAGGTCCTGTACTATGCAAAATTGACTCTTTTATTTTGTTTCATTCACACATTTTATAATGTATTATTAGGATGTAATCTCCAAAGCTCAAGATGCTCTATTCATGAACCAACAGTTTTCAAGTTAAGAGCAAGTTACCTTTAGTTCAGTAGAGATGGGCAGTTTCACAGCTGAATTCATCCAAATGTTTCTGCTGAAGGTGTCACAAACACAGTGAAACACTTCCTGTACTACCACATGACATCACAAGGTGGAGTGTTTCTGTTTCGGAGATAAACAAATATTTAAGATTTGTATGAATGAAACAACTACAGGTATGTTTGTAAAACATTATAACATAGATCAGAAAAAGTGTAATATAGCATAATATATAGATAATAATATAATAAGCAGACACTACCAAATCATGAATGGCAATGATCTTCTTACACATTTTAAACAGCATGACCACATGGGCCCTCAACCACAACACGTAAAATATAAGAAGAGGAATAAAAGGCCTTTCCATCACCATCACTTATCATATTATTTGTTTTTTAATAACATTACAGGATCTTATTTACCTCCTGTAGATGACCTATGAAAAACATCTGAGAAATAAACAGTATGAAGGGTGAAGTGACTCAAGGGAAAACTTACAGGAAAATTGGGTGGTTATTTCGGTCCTTGTGAACTTCCTGCAGGTGATGGAAATGAAAGGGCTCTTTTCTAGAACAATTGCTCAGCTCGTGAGGGCAGTGAGTGAGGTGAGGGATGCAGGAGGAAGCAGAGGGGGTCAGGGGGAAGGGGGTCATGAGGAGCTGACATAGACTCAATGTAAACATCATGGGAAACAGCGTAATGGGCCATTTCATGCATATATACACATTGTTTTGTTTGGCATTTCAGGGTTGTTTATGAAACAGCCACAGTCCTTGTAAATAAAGAATAAACCTGCCATCATAACTCACCGATAGCGTGGGAGTTGATCTGAACGTGACCACACCCCCTCGCTACCCATCATCTTATAAAAGGACCTGTGGTGCGACGAGCTGACATAACAACAACAGTCTCCACTAAGTTAAACTACAACAAAGATTTGATGGTCCACTCCAAAAGACTCAGCGGGCTTTTGCATTTTGAAATTGGTAAGTCTGTTTTGGATTTTTTATGATGGAATTACCCATGTTCTCTCTCTCATGTTGAAGAATAATTGTGTAAGTTTTCAAGTTTATAGCACAAAGTAAATTTATTTTATTTTTTTTATTTTTTTTAGAATAGATTATATTAGAAAAAGGGCAGCAAATATTTTAATATTCAACATTATAAAATTGGGGGTTACCACATTTTTCAAGTTGGGACCCCCAAAATACCATCTAGGAGGCCCTTACAGTGAAATGAAAATTGCAGCAGTAATAATTTCAAGAGGGAAATCATGTCATATCAGAATAAATATTGTTGATTTGAATTTTTTGTATTTGCTTTAGTCTAATTTACAGTTGTGATTAAAAAAATAAATGAAATCCAGTGTCACATTTCTTTTTATTATATCTTGAACTCATCTCTCTAACCCCTACATGGGAACCACTTGTGCATCATGGTTTTGTACACTAATTTTATGGTTAGACATTTTTATCATGTTTTCCCCATGCATATATTCTTTTCATATACTAAATAACTGTTCACTTGTTACAGGCTTGTGCGGTATGGAGATAGCCATTCTGCTGCTGTTAACTGTTCCTTTTACCACTGCTGTGCCAGTCTCTTCCACTCAGAGGTACATTATTTTGCAGTAAGAACAAAATCTGCCATTTCTATTCATTTTTGTCCTTACCTTGTGTTTTTTTTAATTCTGCTTTAGGTCTGCTTCTGTGACCTCAGACAACACTGTACAGAGGTCAGGAGTGGAGAGTGCACAAGATGATCACAAAACACACCACGCTCATGCTTTGAAGATCATCCCATTTCAATCTGATGACAGCCTGTCCTTCAGGGATGCACTGAAACACAGGTACATGATGTTAATTGTCAAAGTAAAATATAGTAAAGATAAACAAATAGCCCTCCACTAATACAGGCAAATTCTTGACAAATATGATCAATGAAAGGAGATCTGTTAACATTTAAAATTGAGATAAATAGCTACAAACATTTACACAAATCTACACATAGGCAATATGAAACTCCATTACATTTACTTTTGTCTTATTAAAAACAAATAAAAAAGTGGATTTCACTATTTACCTGAATATAAATCAAACTGATTGAGTT
>KN504684.1:10342-22652 GCA_000787155.1 Scartelaos histophorus
AAAAGTCAGACTCTCCCCCAAACCACACTATTAACTATTAGAAATGGTTGAATCTCTAGCTCGATTTAAAATTGTATTAATAGCTCAGCCCTACACAAAACTGGAAAAAACTATACACATCATATTTTTAATAAATATCTGTTTGAATTTCAATTTCTTTGTAAAGAGAAGAAGAAATATTCCATCCATGGCTTTCAAAAATCTCCTCTAAACATACTTTTACCCTTTTTCTTATTGGCCTGTAGGATTTAGAGATAGATAAATGCAGCTCATTCATACCCATTTCCTCTTTGTGGTCAACAGTTTGACAGTGAAGCTTCGTCCACGCAGGGCCCCTCAGCGCGGATGCCAACTAGGGACATGTCAGCTCCACAACTTGGCCAACACGCTCTACAACATCAGCAAAAAGAATGGCAAAGATGAGTCAAAGAAGGCCAATGATCCACAAGGATACGGCAGATAGCTTTTAGAGAATATTATTGTTACACTGCATTATTACATGACTGAGGCTGGGTCTCTATTATTTAAACTGCATACAACTTGTCTGTGTGATCGGACTGTCTGGTACTGTACAATGAATGTAAACTGTGCGAAGGGGGGGTCTGGACACAGTGGGATAGTTAATCATACTATATTTATATATTTGCCTATAAGTATAATAAATTATGAATTCTAAAACTATATGCAGACTAAATGTGTTTTGTTTTAATCTTACGCAGTCTGAGCAAGCTGTAGTATATTATATTATGTAGTATATTATATTCAAACAATTAACATTTGGACAGGTGCTATAGCAAATAAAGAGCCCATTTACTCTATTTCCTGATCTATGTTATAAAGCTGTTTCCTCCTGGAGTTGAGTTTCATCTCATTTTCACATGTTTAACACCAAAACCTGCATAATTAGGTTCTCTCAGACAGAAAATACTCAGCTTCCCCCTTGTAATGTCACGTGGTAATACATGAGGTGCTACACTGTGTTTTTAAAACTCCACACACCTTTGCTAGAATCATCTGGATAATCTCAGCCGTAGAATTGCTCAACTCTACTGACTAAAAGGTAAAAGTTAGCAGTTAACTTGAAAATCACCACTTCATGAAGGTGGAACAAAGCATTTAGAGGTTTGAGAGCGTAAACAGACTAAAGGATTACTCAGACATGTGTGAATGAAACAAAACACTCCTCCAGGTATGTTTTTGGTAAGACATTATAACACGACTGCAAGAGTGGCAAGTTCTCAACCGAATAATTACATTTAGTCTAAATAAAGACAACATTATTATTTAATTCAACTTTCCAAATGGTGTTATGCAGTCAGTAATCCAACAGGGAGCTATTTTAAGATCCATAAAGATAGCACGAGGCTTTGTGAGCTATTGGTACTGTGAAGCTGATCAACATTCCCTGGGAGTGTAAAGCTAACTGAAAACACTGCTCTGTTTGAAGAAATTAGACTTTAATCTGAGCTTTATTTCAACACAATCTGACCAGAAACAATTATCGTGGTTGGAATTCCAGCAGGTTGTGCTGACAAACACCTAAACAGAACACGGGTACTGATCACAGGCTCATAAAAATGTGTAGTGTTGTGGAAAAAATTATATATCTCTCTTGAAGAAAAATGAATTAAATTCATTTGTGAAGCTCGATGAGTTTTTGGAATACAGACCAAGGTTTATTGTTGTTACAGAAGATATGGACAGAGTCTAGACCTGCCCTGGCCCAGAGACCTACAGCCTCCCCTCACCAGCAGCATGACCACTAATTCCCCACTGCCCCCTTCTGCTCCCCTTCTTCTCTCTCCTCAGAGCCTCTCAGAGCCTCTCCCTCTCTTCTCCCCCTCCGAGTCTCTGCGCTCTCAGTTTATACAGAAATACAAGTTACATATCAAAGCAGAGTGACACTTTAACAGACTTCCAAATCCAATTCACTTACATTTGAGGACAGCTAAAACAACTAAGGACTTCCTGGAGACTGTGTGGAGACTATGTCTGCTGAGCCTTTACACATGTTAATGACAGGTACAATTAACATTCATTTATACAAAGGCAGATAGAGAGAAATCTTTCCAGAATTTAAATTTCTATCACAGTAGTTTAAATCCATTTTTGTATTTTTTATTGCATTTTCAGATTATATTAAAACTTATTTGTCAGTGTTTGCTCTTGTGTACATTGTGTCACCATAGTAACTTCTAAACATTCCGCCCATAGACATACAAGTAGAACACCCCAAGCTCTGTGTCACTGCAGAATATCAAAAAGCTGCAGATCCATTTCTCTCATTTCCACGAACTGTCCAAGTGCTTCAGTGAATTACACAAAACCAGCTTATGTAGCAGGCTGACAATGTAAGTGAAAGCCACTCCTATTTGCGTTTGTAGCCTCCAAGACTGTGGCACAGACCACACCCTCACCTGTGCCTAGTCTGCTCTGCACTGCAGGAGTTGGGAGTCTCCTCAGCCTCCCTGCGCAGATGAGGGGCTCGCCCGGTCCAGCCTCTGTGGTGGTGGAAATGATCGCAAACAAAACCTGAAGACAACTTATTTTCCTGTCTGTTCCTGTGCCAAAAAGGGGTAGCCATGCGAGACGTGGCAGAAGGAGGAGGAGGCGGCAGGGACCAAACTAAATCAGAGAAAGATCAGGTGGGTCTGGTTTGCGTTTAAATCCCAGCGTCACGAGGGTCGCAGCTGTCCGCACTTTTCTGTAGTTTGTTGAGGCGGGTGTCCAGATGTTTACGCCTCAAGTCACGAACGTAAAACACGAAGAACCGATCAGAAACTTGTGAATTTCTTGACGAGTTTACGTTCTGCACAGAAAATAACCTCAAAACACGTCGCGCATTTCTTCTTTAGTTGGGGAAACGTTCTGCTTATCGTGGTCTCAATTGCCGGAAGTTAGCTTACGTGCCAAAACATGATCAACTGTAGTTCGCGTTATCCTTCCACGTGTGGCTTCTAGCGCAAAAAGTAACATGTTTATGAACTTCCTGTTGAAGTAGCAAAAAGTTGATTAGTCTAAGTAAAATCCTTACGTTGCAAAGTGGAGGAATGCAGCTACAGATACGCGTCGCATCACCTCAGACTGTGAGTGACCAACGCGCTGACGGGTCAAGAAAGACGCTGACGGGTTTACTGCAGTACGAGGCTTCTTCTTTAAAGACCCTACATGCAGAATTGATTGTTTTCAGGTTTAAACCATGCTATAAAGTGATTACCTTCTGAAAAACATACTTAAAGTTGTGTTTCATTCACACCCCAAGCCTGTTTTTTGGTGGTTGGTAAAATTGTAAAAGTTGGGGGAAAAAAATGCATAGCACACTCTGATGATCGATGTTTAAAAGCGTTTTATTATAAATTAACTTATTCTGCTGTTCTCTGCATGTGCACCTCCACTAGGAACAATATAACCGCATTTTCTTTATGTTTTGGTCGTTTTAAGCAGATTTTTTTGTACTTTTGCATTTTAAAAAACAAATTATACCTCTTTTACTGTCGACAGTGATCAAATTGGTCAGATATAGGGACATCTGGAATATTCCTTATATAAAACTGGGACAAATCACTTGGATAAATCTGCTGAGACAGGGGAAACAGGCCTCAAATCTGTGAGTGTCCTAGGTAAATGGGGACATCTGGTCACCCTTTTCACACAAATACTCTGTTCCACCTTGTGATGTGGTAGTTTTCAAGTTAACAGCTAGTTTTTACCTTTTGTTCAGTAGAGATTGGCAATTCCAGGGCTTAAATGAAAAAAATATTATGTTAAGCTTGTGTGTAGTTTAAAAACACAATGGAGCACCTCCTGTGTTACCACATGGCATCACAAGATTGAGTGTTTTTAGTTTGAGAGTAAAACAGCCTAAATCTGCAGAGTTTGTTTGTGAATGAAACAAAACACAACTCCAGGTATGTAATTGTGATGAGAAAACAGCATTATGACATAGATCAGAAAATAGCGTAATATGGGCCCTTTTTAAGCTTTTAGGACAACAATGTTCCTCTATTGCACTTCCTCCACTGTTGTAGACTCAGCATGTCTATAAGATATCCTATTGAGCACTGCACATTATTGTTTCAGGTTTTAATTACTAAAGGTTAATAATGTATAGAGAGACTGAAAACATTTAGACTTGAGTGGGTGTTTTGCTGCAAGAATTCACTGAAAACCAAATCAAATAATAATTCAAACTAATACGCTGGTTGTAATGTGGGCCAATCAAATTGAACTAAATTGAATGAACTGTAAAAGGGGTTATTATATTGTTGTTAAGGGTTTTTACAATTAATTGAGAAGTCATAGCACAGTTCAGCTGACTGGACACAACTAGTACTCAGCTGCTGGAGCTGAGTCTACAGGCCCCTGCAAGAAGTCACAACCATGTGTTTAGGGAGTGCATATCTCACCATGATATCAACAGGGTGCTCTCAAAGTCAGGGTGAGTGTTTCTTTGAGATGGCAACAACACAGTGTAACTGTAATGTGTTTGTTTGCAGAGCTGGATCCCTAAAATCTTCAAAAAAAGGGTTTGCTCCACTTTTGTTGAGGATTCCTTCAGGTGATGGTCTTCAAAATGTTTTCTCAAAAGAAAAAAGGCACATGCATTTTAGTGGTAGGCCCTGGATGTCATTCTGAAAGGTGAACTGTTCTCTCTGCTCTCAGTAATGGTAACTTATGCCAGTGTGGAGGCCTGAGAGAAAACCACGCGTCTGTGGCTTTGGGGGACTTCTTCAGCACTGCCATTGTCAACCACTGGGACAGCGCCCAGCACTCGTCTGAATACCCCACAGACGCCTTTGGAGAACTGCAGTTTGCAGGAGCCAGTAAGAGGCAGAGCTATGTAGGTGCAGTTTCCACTTCACTTATGTTAGTCCAGTCTATTTACTACAACTGCAGAGTCCATTGATTGTTTTCTGTTGTAAATTCATGACAATGTCACAGTTGGTGGGCCTGATTATTCATGGCTTATGTTCCTTAACTCATTCACTATACTTATCTAGCTGTACCACAATGTCAATATGTTAACAATATACATTTGTCTTGTGTCAATATCTTGATTCAGTTGCGGGCTTAGGATGATGTAGAATGTGTTGATGTAATTTAAGACAAACGCTTGATTAGTTTTATCATGGGCTTCTAAGAAAATGTGATAACTTGAGTAAATATTGCTTTCAGCCTTGAATCCCCTTGTTTTATGCTCTGTGGTTTGCTTATATGGGTGAATAGTTCTTGCGGTTGTCATGGGACACGCCGCCCTCTATGGTGTACACACTGATGACTGTCAACTGGAAACTTCCCACTCCAAACCTGGTGGTGTCCGTGGTGGGAGGAGAGGGCCGGGCCAAGGTGAAGACCTGGGTCCGTGAGGTCATCAGGCAGGGGCTAGTGAAGGCTTCACAAAGCACAGGTACAACACACACAGTCTGTGATGTGAAGTGTTTCATTGCATTGACATTTTGTTGATTTGTATGAAATTCATAGATGAACTGTGAACATTTGACCGTATACTCCCAGAGGAGGTCAGGTTCTAATTTGGTACAACAATAGCCATTTCCTCCTGCTTCCGTGGCGAGTGCAGGTGGCACAGTGCAGTCGTCAGGGGAGGTCAATCCAGTAGCTCTCCTCTTTAGGACCCAAGTCAACATACAAACCCCCACCCAAGGTCATAACACAACCACATCATTCAATGTTAGAAGGGGATCTTTTTTATTTCCCTGCAGGTTTTATGTGGGTGGTTTTGAAATCTTTATACACTGACACTTCATGGCCACTTCATGGGGACCTTTGCTTTCAGAGGACCAAGAGTCAGGTCTCCATAAGGTAAATGGTTCTGCAAGGTTTAAGGTTAATTGAAGCTGAGTGAATTAATGTTTATTTTGTGTGTTTACATAGAAAACATTATTTTTTTTTATAAGAACAGATTGGTCTGAAACTAATTGCTTATGTAAACGCATCCAGAACATCACATAAAAAGTCATCAATTTAGACAAACATAACAATAATCACTGAATTTATGTTTATTAAATATTTGATAGTACACATTAACCAACATGTGTTAATACAGTATCTAAATGTGCCAGCGTTAGCCATCCAGGCTCATTTTCATGTGCGGTCCCATTGGCAGGTTGATGGGATGAAAAAAAACAGGATATAGGCACAAAATATTCAGCCCATCACACATGACATGAAAGACATTAAAGATCAGTGAATTCAAACTTTAGTCATATTAGTAAAATTAGAACATAAAAAACACACACAGCACACAGATTAAAGACAACTGACAAAAATCACAATCACACAACAACAGGGAGATGTTTGCTATGCGTTGTGCTATGTGCTATGTGCTATGTTAAAACACACACAGATTAGTCCATGTTATGTACTCGTGTCACTGTTTCAAAGATCTACTCAAGCTATGCATAGAGGTCATGTCCTAGAGTTCTGTGGGGACCAGATTCCAGGAGTGTGCAGCACGCATTGTGTCTTAGATCCATAAGTCTTGTTTCATATAAGCCATTTTATTTACAGCAACAATTATTAATTAAATTATGTTTTAAAGTGTTTTTGTTTTTTTGAACAGGCTAATTAATAAACTTTTAATTAATCATTCATCAGAAAAGCATGGACGCCGAAGTGGTGTCTGTTTTTTTTATTCCTCCTTTGTTCTCCTGACTCCTTGACTCTGTTCCAGGAGCCTGGATAATAACCGCAGGGCTGCGTGAGGGCATCGGCCGGTGTGTTGGTGAAGCTGTCAGAGACCATGCCACAGCAGCCTCTTCTATCACCACCAACAAAGTGGTGGCCTTGGGCATCACTCCGTGGGGACTTGTGCACAACCGGGATCAGCTTGTTAACCCTCAGGTTACATAGTTTTCATATTTCTCATTATACGTAAACACATAATGCATTTATTGAAAACCAAATCAAACAAATGTCTGACTGTTCCCTCAGGGTAGCTTTCCTGCAAAGTACCATGTCCAGAATTCATCCCGGGACTCCTGTTGCCTGGATAACAACTACCAGGCCTTCCTGCTGGTGGACGATGGGAGTGTGGGGCGACCTGGTGGGGAAACAGGCTTCAGGGCAAAATTGGAAGACTACATTTCTCATCAGCGCACAGGAATCTGGGGTGGGTGTCATGACAGACAACTAAAAATAATGCTGATCTATTAATAAACTACTGTGGCAAAAGAGACATTGTACGTTTTTAGGGTAAAGATTCTTATTATTATTAACTTTATACTCAACAACAGAACTGTTTTTCTGAAAACAAAAGCTAAGATCCTGTCTATCATTGCTCCAGATGGGCCGTTTAGGAATTTGCTGCCGGATAGTTCATGTCCCTACATGAAACATAGACTTCGCTCCAACATGTAAAAGCAAGCTGTAATTGCAGAATAGTGACATATTTAAAGCAAAATAATGTATTACATATATATGTGTGAATCACCAAATATTTCTGTCTTTTTGTAGGTAGCGGGAGCATTGACATTCCTGTACTGTGTATGCTGGTATCCGGAGACGCTAATGTGTTAGAGGTATAGCCCGTCATGTTACTCCCGATTTGGTCCAATATAGCAATTCACACATAATGAGGAGTTTATGATTGGCAGAGAGTGGACCAGTCTCTGAAAAACGCCATGCCCTGGTTGGTATTGGCTGGCTCTGGGGGTGTGGCAGACTTCTTGAGTGATGTCCTGGAGAACCTGTCTTCTGCTCCTGTGATGCAGTCGTCTGGGGAGGGCGATAGTGAGGCAGGCCCCAGTGTGGACCTGAAGGAGCGGCTGGGCGAGAGAGTGAGGAAGTACTTCCCCTCTGAGCCAGACACAGAAAAACTGGTCGAGCAGGTACAGGCTTTTAACAAATCTACTCAGCTTTGTCAGTTCAGTACAGAATCTCCCCAATGCCAAAATTTGTCCTGATGTAATGTCACGTTACTGTTATCCTAACTAAGAAAATAATTCAAGATCATTTAATACATAAGTTATTGATTATTTAGGTAACACACTACTATACTTTATATTCAAAATGCTATACTTTATATTAAAAATGTGCTTAAAATGTATTACTATCTGTTTTACTGTGGTCTTCATAATGTCAGCTACAGTCTTGTCTTGGTTATTCTATGTAGCATTATTTAATATATAGAGTTGGTTGATTCTGCTTCCCTCTCATGGACAAAATTCAGTATTACAGTTGTGTTTGTTTGATCAAACGATTTATCTAATCAAGAATAATTACATTTTAACCTGACACACAGGCATTGAACATCTACAATAACAGAGGATTTATTACAATATACCATGGAGAGCAAGAAGGCCCAAATGATTTTGACACTGTACTGCTTAAATCTTTAGTTGGTGGTGAGTTTGACTTTATTTCTTGTGATATCAGATTTAGTCCTATTCAGAGTTTTCTTTCATATATGTGGTGTATGTTTTCAGCAAGTAAACAGCGAGAGTCCATTGAGGACAGCCCTTATAGCGAAGAGTTGAAATTAGCGGTCACATGGAACAGGGTGGATATTGCCAAGAGCGAACTGTTCAATGGAGACATTCAGTGGAAGGTGCGTCACATCTCCTTAGTATATGTGTTGTCTTGTGTTACTAATATTCAGAAAATTTGGTTGTCAACAGATATTTAGTTTGATTTGTTTGTTTAGTATGATGACTTGGAAGAATCCATGACAGATGCCCTAATCAATGATAAGCCCAAGTTCGTCCGCCTTTTCACGGAGAATGGTTTCAGCATCCTGGACTACTTAACATATGGGCGACTGGAAACCTTGTACCGTTCAGTGGCTGAGGGCACTCTTCTTTATGAATTGCTGCAGCGCCGCCTACAGGAGCGCAATGGAACTACAGTCAATGGTCCCTTAATAACAAACGCGCCTATTTCCCCCACCCAATTCACTGCAGAGAAGCCCACTGGTCCCGAATTGGATATTACGCTCTTTGAGGTAAATCTGACATGTAATACAAGTGAGGCATGGCAGAAACCTGTTTTCTAAACTATGTTGTTAAGGTATCGGGAGTATTGGAGTTCCTGATGGGAGATGTATGCCAACCATTTTACCTTGAAGCTGTGGGTGTAGAACGATTGGTATCAAGACGACGCGCAATTAAGGTAAATTCCCTCCTAAAAATGGTGCTCTTTTTGCCCAATATTTAAAACATATTGTATAGACTTTATTAATAATTTTTGTTATTACAATATGAATCCAGTATTTTCCTCTCTTCTGTGTAGAGCGTCAGTAAGATTCTGCGTGGAGAGTGCCTGTACCGTGAACGGCGTTGCTTGTCCCCCTGGGCTTCTCTGTTTGTCTGGGCTGTGCTGCAGAATCGTGATGAGATGGCCACTCTGTTTTGGGAAATGGTAGATCTCATTATTTTGTTCAAAAAATCAAGTCATTAACTGCACTACTGTAGCATTTTTGTCATTTACTGTATTTCCTTAATATTTTAACTGCAACTTCCAGGCTGGAGAGTCTGTACTCAGTGCTCTGAGTGGCTGTAAGATTTTGAGAGAGTTATCTAAACTGGGGAATGAAACTGAAACCAAACTCTCAATGAAAGAGCTTGCCCAAAAGTTTGAATCCCTTGCACATGGTAAAGCTGAACCAGACAATGTTTTATTTTTTATGTGGTTTTAAAATGTATAAATTCTTTCGTCTATTTCTTTCCTCAGATATTTTCAGCTCTTGTTATCGGAATGATGAGAGTCGCTCTTTTACTCTTCTCATTAGAAAATCCTCAGTTTGGGGTGGGACAACGTGTCTTCAGATGGGAATGAGTGCTGATGCACGGCTTTTCTTCAGCCATGATGGAGTGCAGGTGAATGCTACACACTGTAGCTTTTTGTATATAAAGGCAGTGTTCATTGTCTTGTATTGTTTTGTAATCCTGTTTACCTTCCCAGTCACTGATGTCCCAGATTTGGTGGGGAGACATGAGGCGCGACACAAAGGTGTGGAAGCTGCTGCTCACCTTCTTCTGCCCTGTGCTGTGCTACACCAACTTGATCTCATTCAGGTCAGGCTCACACAGTGCTAAATGTGATAGCTGATAGCTTAATTAATAAATATATTAAATCAATCATTTCAAATTGTAATAGAAAACAAGACGAGCAACACCAAGAGGATAATAAAAAGCCACAAGAGGATTGTCCCTTTCGAGATAACGAAAGCCTTTATGGTGCTACAGTCTTCTCTTTCTCAGACATCAAACACATGTAAGTATTGGCTCTCCTGGGAATACATATGTTTGAATCTCTTTAGGCTGATCATTTTTGCTGTAATGCCCAAGAGGAAGCTGAAAGGGAAAAACTGTTGTATTTTGAGTCATATGTTATTTTTATTAGTGAGGCTGATGACCAAGACCCAAACTCTCAACAGTGGAGCGGTGGTATTAAAGGTATGACTCAACATTATATTCATATTCATATACTATTGGAAAGAAAACAATGTTGCATGTAACGTTCATGCTCTTTTTAGGGACACCTCAGTACTACATACCCCCTAAACGGCCCTTCATAGTGTCACGGTGGCGTCAGTTCTGGTTTGCACCTGTAACCGCTTTTTTGGGCAATGTGTTAATGTACTTCCTGTTCCTGCTGCTCTATGCCTATGTTTTGCTGGTGGACTTTAAGTCCCCACCACCACATGGTCCCGCCACAACAGAGTACCTTCTGTACTTCTGGGTGTTCACTATTGTGTGTGAGGAGATCAGAGAGGTGAGAAACTAAAGTATTTTTAATGTGTAAAAAATGTATTATTGTGTGTTTTATTCTATCTTTTAGTATCTATTATTTAAACAAGTTTTTTTTCCTCTTTAGACTTTTTTTCAGGGTGCTGTATCGTTAAGGCAAAGACTAAGAGTGTATATTCAGGATGTATGGAACAAATGTGACCTCACTGCCATTGCACTGTTCATCATTGGGCTCATTTGCAGGTATAAAACTATTACTTTTACCATTAATATGCTATTGTAGTTTGTCATTAGTGTAGGTCACATTTGGCCACAAGAGGGAGCCATTACATGTTATTCCTGTATATGTGTTTTAGGATGTTTCCCCTGACCTATGGATTTGGCCGTGATGTCCTGTGTATCACCTACATGGTGTTCACCCTACGTCTCATTCATATTTTTGCAGTTCATAAACAGCTTGGACCAAAAATCATTATTGTTGGAAAGATGGTACATCATTACACATCATATTGAAGTCTGTATTCAAAGGTTCTAGGTTCTCAAGGTTTGTAAAGCTGATTCTTTCCCCTCACAGATGAAGGACATCTTCTTCTTCCTCTTCTTCCTGGGTATTTGGCTGATGGCATATGGTGTAGCCAATCAGGCTTTGATTTATGCCTATGACCCTCGCTGGGACCGCATCTTTCGCAGAGTTTTCTACAGGCCCTATTTGCACATTTTTGGACAGATCCCAATAGAAGAGATGGATGGTAAGTTTCTCTGGTTTTGGTTTTGTGGCACTTTTTCATTATGAAGATGACAGTCAATACAATGCAAAGTCTAATGTTATATTTTATGGTTTTCTGTCAGTCTTTTCCAAGGAGTGGGACAATCCTTGCACAGATAATATCACCTTGATTCAGGGAGGGGCAGAACCCTGTCGGCTCGAACACAGTAACTGGCTTGTGGTCATTTTATTGGTCATTTATCTTTTGGTCACAAACATCCTGCTCATTAACTTGCTCATTGCCATGTTCAGGTAAAAAATAACTTGGAATTACACTGAATTATAATCCTGCTCCAATGTTGTAGTGACTGAGTTTGTCCATTTAGCTACACCTTCTCTGAGGTGCAAGCCAACAGCGACATCTATTGGAAATTTCAGCGTTACAACCTGATCGTTGAGTACCATTCCAAACCCTCTCTGGCCCCACCTTTCATCATTCTCTCCCACATTAATCTTTTTATCAGAAGAAAAATCCGCAAAGTGCCCTCAGTCAAGGTTTACCACTTTGGTAAGATTGTATTAAGTAAATAATGTGGTCATGCTACATGATGTTATGGACATATCTTTACACACAAAGCAATATAGTAACTTGTGCTTTATTGATAAAGTCTTGGAATTAAGAGGAAAAGCAGCTAATCGACTCATGACATGGGAAACCATACAGAAGGAAGACTTCCTCACAACACAGAACAAGATTCAGAAAAACAGTGACTCTGAGCGTCTCAAAAGGATGTCAACCAAGTATGTATAACTAGATTTAAACACAACCTGCAATACAATACTTTTGTATTGTATACAATACAAAATATATAATACAATATACAATACAAAAGTATTT
>KN504690.1:0-15851 GCA_000787155.1 Scartelaos histophorus
TATATTTAAATAAATGCGCTGAGCACACACAGTTTACACTTTCACTGGATTGATTTGGATAATTTCAGCTCTGGACAGCCCAATAAAGACTTACTCAAACATGCATGAATGAGACAAAACACCACTCCAGGTATGTGTTTGGAGGTAACAGCTTTCTAATATGCTTAAAGCTCACAAGAGTCAAATTTGTGTAATATAGGAGGTTTAAGTATTGTCTTGTGTTTATTTTTGCTTCCATTTTGTTGATTCATCCCTTTCTTTTCAGAATGGTGAGACGAGAACCATCAGGCAGTTCCACTTCACAGGCTGGCCAGAACAGGGAGTCCCCGAAACAGCTGAAGACTTCATCGATTTCATTGGGCAAGTTCACAAGACTAAGGAGCAGTTTGGTCAAGATGGACCTATCACTGTACATTGCAGGTGACTGTAAAATATAAAGATTATACAGTGTTTAAAAAGAGAGAGTATGTATAGATTTTTTTAAATTTCACAAATAGTTAATTTGTGGGCCTAGGACCTTTATAATTTATACTTCTCATGGTTTTCTTGTGGAGTTGATATAATTGGTCTGTAAAACTTTTACATGCATTGCACTTCCCAGAGGAGGCTCACCTTAGAAATAGAAAGTAAAAACCATACTTTGGATCCTTCTCCATAGAGATAAATGCAGCTTATGCCACACTGTGGACTATTATTTTTCAGTTTTCCAGTGCAATAAACACAGTGAAAAAACAAAGAAGATCTCTTGATCAGAAGCATGGAAATATTCTACATGTGTAAAAATAAATATGTAGACCCTATGCATAATTTGGCATGCACGTCTTAACAGACTCTTCCCATGTGGAATGCATGGGTTTATGGTATTGGTTTAGTTGTTTAAATTTTAGTGTGTCATTTGTAAACTTAATCATCATATAAACTTCATATTAAACATCAGTCAGAAAGATAGCAATTAGTGAAGCTATTTTCCCCAGTGATGTAAGATGTTGTGTGCACAGTGATGGGGTTGGTCGCACTGGTGTATTCATGGCTCTGAGCATAGTCCTGGAGCGACTGAGGTATGAGCCCATGGTGGACATGTTCCAGACCGTTAAACTACTTCGCACCCAGAGGCCAGCCATGGTGCAGTCTGAGGTAAGGCCAAAACACTATTTACCAATGTAAAGTCCTGCTCTTTACTTCGGTGTTATCACTCCAGGTCGTCTAGGTATGATAGCCCTAAGAGACTGCCTCATATCTGCCTGAAGGGAGGAGCTAAATGCACTGAAACTAACAATCAAACATGTTCTGTTTGTTAGCTAGGTCTATTGAACTGACCCTGTGTCAGCTTAAGCATAATCATTCAGGACCTTGATGTATGCTCTCAGACCTCTTAGGATACTGACTCTCACTGTTGTTTTCCATGTTGTGATTTAGGTCTGATGATGGAGATATAAACAGGAAACAAATTATGCCAAATCCCCTATTCCTATTCAAAGATGGAATGCCTTTCCTAATAAAAAAGGCCTCTCAAACCAATTCTTTTCTTTGGCTAGGATCTGTACCTCACTATCCTCAAAGGAGTGTTTGTTCTGTTCTCACGCTGGTGTTGGTACATCCACTTAAAAAGTGTTTAGTTTTTTCTCCAATATAATGGCATGTTATCTTAAAATAAACTATCTTTAGACTAGAATTAAGTAGTCTCAACAATAGTAAGTAGATAATAAATCTGAAAACAAGATGAATAACCTGATATACACTCACCTGAAGGGTTATTAGGAACACCTGTTTAATTTCTCCTTAATGCAATTATTTAATTAACCAATCACATGGCAGTTGCTTCAATGCATTTAGGGGTGTGGTCTTGGTCAAGACAATCTCCTGAACTCCAAACTGAATGTCAGAATGGGAAAGAAAGGTGATTTAAGCAATTTTGAGCGTGGCATGGTTGTTGGTGCCAGACGGGCCGGTCTGAGTATCTGAGTATCTGCTCAGTTGCTGGGATTTTCATGCACAACCATTTCTAGGGTTTACAAAGAATGGTGTGAAAAGGGAAAAACATCCAGTATGCCGCAGTCCTGTGGGCGAAAATGCCTTGTTAATGCTAGAGGTCAGAGGAGAATGGGCCGACTGACTCAAGCTGATAGAAGAACAATATTGACTGAAATAACCACTTGTTACAACTGTGGAATGCAGCAAAGCATTTGTGAAGCTACAACATGCACAACCTTGAGGTGGATGGGCTAGAACAGCAGAAGACCCCACTAAGTACCACCACTACAAATAGGAAAAAGAGGCTACAATTTGCCTGGATTAGTGAGTCTCGATTTCTGTTGAGACATTCAATTGGTAGAGTCAGAATTTGGCGTAAACAGAATGAGAACATGGATCCATCATGTCTTGTTACCACTGTGCAGGCTGGTGGTAGTGGTGTAATGGTGTGGGGGGATGTTTTCTTGGCACACTTCCCTTAGTGCCAATTGGGCATCGTTTAAATGCCATGGGCTACCTGAACATTGTTTCTGACCATGTCCATCCCTTCATGACCACCATGTACCCATCCTCTGATGGCTACTTCCAGCAGGATAATGCACCATGTCATAAAGCTCGAAGCATTTCAAATCCCCAGTCACGATCTCAACCCGATAGAGCATCTTTGGGATGTGGTGAAACGGGAGCTTCGTGCCCTGGATGTGCATCCCACAAATCTCCATCAACTGCAAGATGCTATCCTATCAATATGGGCCAACATTTCTAAAGAATGCTTTCAGCACCTTGTTGAATCAATGTCACGTAGAATTAAGGCAGTTCTAAAGGGGGTCAAACACCGTATTAGTATGGTGTCCCTAATAATCTTTCAGGTGAGTGTAAGTTTTAAAATCTTGGCCAGGTCACAGAAATTTGCAGTGTGTTTAGGGGTTCTGATTCTCTGTTGTCTTGCTGTAGCGCTTTTAGATTTATTGATGGCCCATTTTATATATCTACAAGCAGAGAGGCACATTTTTCTGTCATTTTTCCCTCTGTGCTTGTAGGAACCCCTACAAGCCCTGTCAATGGCGTGCACAGACATTTTGGGGGGCAGGTGCTCTGTGAAAATTAAGGGCACTTTGTGCAAAAATTAAGCCTAAACTAATCTTAAATCCAAACAATTGAGAACAAGCAAAAGAAAATTTATTTACCGGAAGAATCAACAAGTAAATCTATGAGATTAAACAAATTACCTGCCATAGCAATGTGTGAAAATGAGGTCTTACTCTATGTAATAGCTGCAAACACTGTCGGTTAGACCTCTACAAACATGTCCTGAATGCCTCTGTGTGTCAGATTCCCTCCCTAGTGTCAGAAATTCTACAGTCAGACTAGATCTAAACTCACACGCTTGAATCAGCAGGGAGCAACAGGTTCAGGGCGCAGATGAGTTTCAGTCTTGAATGGCATTACAGATGCCTCGCCCAGGAAAAGCGAAATGTACAGAGTATGGCCCGCTCAGAACAAAACAAGCCTATAACGAACCAGACTGGATCCATTGTCATCTGCCACTCCTTGGCTCCGCACCACGGCTGTGACAAAATCAAGTGCCTGGTGATGCATCGATGACAAAATATGACAATGATATTTTGTAATCCTATTTTAATTGCCCTCATTTCTATATAATCATGTCAACATAGACCACAGTACACTGTGAAAAGAAAAAACAAAAAACAAACTTTCAATAATGCATTTTCTGTACAGAGGGCAAAAGGGAGGGTGCTCTAGCACCACTTGGTGTCTGTCTGTGCACACCACTGACTGTGGTGTAATGAAGCGTACGCTGAAAAGAATCCTGTGCCTACAATGAAGCGAGGTGGTGGCTCAGTGATGCTGTGGGGCTGCTTCGCTTCCTCTGGCACTGGAAACCTGCAGCGTGTGGAGGGCAAGATCAATTCAATCAAGAATAAGGAAATACTGGGATAAAATGTCATGCCATATGTGAGGAAATTGAAGGTTGGGCGTCATTGGACCATATCTCAAAGTCCACTAAGGCTTGGTTTCAGAAAAAGTCCTGAATGATAGAAAAGTGGCCCCAATTGAAAATCTCTGGTGGGATATGAAAATGATGTTTGGAGCACACAAACGTAAGAATATTAGTGAACTGGAGGGCTTTGCCCATAAGGAATGGGCCTCAGGAACGCTGTCAGAAGCTGGTGTCTGACTATGGATCACATTTGCACCAGGTCAGCAAAAGGGTGCTCTACTATGTACTAATGATACTTGACATGAAGGGGCTGAGTAATTTTGAGACTACAGTGGTCACTGAAAGCAACATTTATGTTAAATTTGGGAAAAAAAAAACAACACTTGGAATAATAGTTCTGTTGAGCTATTTAAATTGTTCTTGTTTGATTTCTACTAGTTTGTACATTTTACCAATAAACCTAATTTGCAGTGGGAGTTGAATAATTTTGATCGCAACTGTATTTTTTCAGACTGCTGATCGGCCTCTGATTGTTTGGTGTGGAGCCAGGTTAGATCTTAGATATTCCATATTTGCCTTTATTTGGTCCTGCTGTGTTTGGAGTTCACAGTTAAGCGCTTGCAGAGTGAGTGTAGTAATCTCAGTGGTAGCCTCTCAGTCAGATACCTGGGTGATGACCTTCAGCTTCATCTCATATCACTCTGAGCTCCCTTAATCTTAATACTCAGTGCCTGCCTCTTCTCTCTTGGATCTAGTAATTGTCAGTTTATGGCAAACTTACTCCAATGACAGATCTTGTGAGGCTCAAATACTTAAATGTTGACTGCATGAAAGTTTTTAATTTTATCTATAAATATATTGCATACTTCTTTCCAACAATTAAATTTTTCTGGCTAGCTGTTAGTTATATTTTTCCCCCAAACATTTTTTATAGAAATGTTAACTACCAGATTTCTACTGGAAATAATATATTGTAGCTGCTTTTTGTTTAAAGACTACATAAAACATTAGCATTTAGATTTATTAATCAAAATGTGATTAAGTCTATTTACTTTGCCTCCAGTCTGAAATTTTGAGCATGCCTAATGTTATAAAATTTTAAAAGGTCTATTTAAAGAGAGAAAGGTAATCAGTGCAACTGCATATGAGCATAAAGCCTATATCAGTGATACATGTGTGCACAGCACAGCATAGCCTGTTCTGCCCCCATTTGGGTACAAATGAAATATTATGCTTTTATGAATTGTATTTCTTCACTTATTTAAGAAAAAAGATTTGAATGAACCTTTTAGATGGTAGAGAAAAGTCCCACATACCGTCTTACTTGCAAAATGTGTGTAATTTATTAGGACATGCAACGTTTTGGCACTAAGCCATCATCAGGCGAATAGACTGAAAGCTCAGGTGGCCATCTTAAATAGGGTGCGACAAGCACCCAAAAGTGACATATCCTAAAGAAACAGTGTACCCATGAACCTTTTAGATGAATGTAAATATGCCAGAATATAGCCTTGCACTATTTCCATCTGCAAGAGTTTTATATTTATTATCAGACAGTAACAGCTCTTCTACACTGCGTTTAAATCTCAGGAAAATATCAGTGAGCGCTCACTGCAAGAATTCCGAATGTTTTGATGTGATCTGCATGACCTATATTGTTAGAAGTATTATTGTCTCAAAAAGGTAAAAACCTTACTGGGAAGAAGAATGCCGGTAAAAATTTCACCCTGTATTTGTCTTGTTGTAGGAACAATACCAGTTTTGCTACCATGCAGCGCTGGAGTATGTGGGCATGTTTGATCACTGCACAACATGGTCTCAATGAGAGCATCTCAGAAGCGCATGGGTCATTCGCAAGCCAAACCAGACGGACCAAAGTATAGTAAGTCAACTGCAGACTGAGCCAGGCCAACTGCAGACTGAACCAGGCCAAAGCACAGAACTATATGCTTCAAATTCCCTTACATTATATATTTCCCTCAATATTGTACTTATTTTTTAAACTGTTTAAATACCTATTGTATGAACACTTTGTCACAATATTTGTGAACTCCATCCTATTGTATTCTCACATAACATCAGATGCTATCATTAGATAACACCTAATAGTACATTAGCTACTGCATGGCAGCGTATCAGCTGTGTGAGTTAATTTTGTATCCATCAACTACATCTAGAATAATATTCTAGAGTCTAGTCTAGTCTAGTCTAGATTCTAGACTAAAGACATACTCTCCTACAAAATAAAAGTTGTCCATTAAAATATCTAAATGTAAAAAATACTAATGCTAACTTCAACGGTTATAGTTTTACAAATCAGTATAAGCATGAACATTGTTGTTTTCAGAAATGATTCAATTGGACACAACAGTAAATATCTATTACATAGTGTTTGTGCATCTGACGGATTTGACAGTAATTGAATTACGCAATTTCTTTTAGAGATTTTTTTTAAAATGATTATTTATAACCAGTTCCTATACAGCTCAGACCTTAATCTACATAGATAGATACCGGTACCTCAGAAATGTTGATATATCGCAAAGCCCCAACTTTTGAATTATTTTTGTGGGAAAGTGGTGGAAAGGCACAATTTCCACACAATCTATTAGATGTATATACATTTGTGTGTGTGTGCGTGCGCACGCACACACACACACACACACGCACGCACACACACACACACAAATATATTACGTACTTTGTTTAGTTAAAATTGATGACAGAACATGTTTACAGTGGACACACAAAATCAGTCAAATAACACATCTCAAGGTAAACAAATAAAGATATAATGGCAAACTGTTGTTGTGACTTCATTCAATTCTCAATAATTCCCTACCTTGTCATCGTGTACATTTTAGTGACAAGCTAGATTATGGGAGTTATTTCATGAAGCAACTTGAAGATTAACTAAAAAACATTTGGGAGCTGCTTAAGGGCAGAGTAAATTAAAAAAAGGCTTTCAAAGTACCTGCTAGCTTCATATTTGAGATGCATCTTTGTGAAGGCTTTTTAACCACTGAAAAGATCCATATGAACCAATTGACTATGAAAACCATAAACAAGGACTACAACTGAATCACATCATGATGGAACACTCAAGACTTGAAAAGCATACATGCATGCGCAAATAAAAATAAAATATGGAACATACTAATGCTATAAAGAGGAAACAGTGATAGATCTAATTAACTGCTTCAGTTAAAATCATAATACTTTATTATATACAGTATACTGAAGTGTCCAAACTTTTATCACCAAGGGCCATGTATGGAAACATTTGTAGCTGGATTTGACAGAGCCACCTTTAATAAGACTTGACAGTTTAATTTTAGGCCTGTGTCACAATACAATGTGACTGAGTTTATAGCTGAAGAAACTTCAATTTTCACTAATCATCAGTCACTAATCAATGCTTGAGGGTCATATTTTAGATACCCCCTGCTGTATATGGCCAGATTTAGCCAGATATTAAGATTTGTTTCTACTGTGCCAAATTGTGGCAATGCATCTCTGATGGCTTTTGTGATGGAATGTAAGATCAGACACAAACTTGCAATGCCATGTCTTTTGCTCATCAACAGGCTAAACATTTGACTTGAGCTTTAGGCCTTGCTGTGCAACAATGGGTAAAGCCAGAGTGAGGGTTGAGTGATGACAAATACATTTAAAATGTTAGAACATAGGGCCTAAGTTTGGGGGGAAATATCAAATGCAACATAACCAGTATGCAGTTTCCAAAGAATTTGCATATGCAGCATATTCTTAATGTTGTGCCATATTTATCATTAATCTGCCCCAACCAACACTTGGGATGGTCAGATGCATGGCTAGATGCAGCCAACTGCAAATATTTTAAAACCTTGAAGAATTTCTAAATAATAGCATCAGTACCATGTGTGTTGCAGGTTTTAGGAGTTAAGAGGGGGTATTCCACTTCATAGGGTATTAACAGCTAAAACATAACAGAGCACCATGTAACCCTTTTATTGTTATTATTTAGATGCTATTTTCATCAAAAATGAGTTAACAAAGTCACAAAGTCACTCCCTCTACAGAGCGCTATAACATTTCAATCTGTGCGCATTTCATTAATTGCACTGCAAATTGCATCGGGTTTGTTTTTGTATATTTATGGAAAATTTACACGCAGCAGCACGGGGGAGATAGGCTTACGCTTAAATATTAAAACAGGCACGGAGGACATCTATAACTTCTTCAGGCATGTTTTTGATGAGGGAATGCTTCAAAAAGTCAATTTGGCCTCTTTAAACTTTTAGTTTTGGGTTAATTTAATAATTTTTTCATGTTTTCTACAGCACCTGTACTATTTTAAGAGTATAGATAAGTGCTGCTGCATTTCTGTGCCAGTGTGCGCTCTAGTACAGTCTGCACTCTATACTAAACCTTTAATGAATGTAATATGAAAGTAGCCTTAATAATTTTGAATAGTGAATTCGTCAGTAAATACAAAAGCTGCAGGCTGTTAAATAATACTAGGACTTTTACTGAAAATAAGAGTCAGAACAGTAGCAGACACTGTCCTGAGGACTCTGTCCTTAACTGCCTTGTTTCGCTTGTAAAATGTTTCAACATTTAAGTACAGCCACAGAGAGACCCATTCTGAAGAGATGTGTGGGTACTGTCTGCAACCAGGAGTGGACTGGTAATCTGTACATTGTCAAGAAGTCCAGTCCTGTCCTCTTCGATCGAGTTGCACGGATCCCCCTCCCCCCGAAAGGTGCTGAATGGTGAGGGAAACGTCCAGAGCCGTGTTTGATCCCAGTCCGCCCCATCTACGACTGGTCATGACAAACAGAACTGAGAAAAGTACCATTCAACAATTTGTTATTCATCCTTCAAAAAGAAAACAACAGCAACAAAAAAACTGCTCCAGTACTGATAGTAATTGTATAAAATACATAAATAGGGCCATAATAGCTGTGTAAGAGCTACTTCTGCTTGTGCTACTCCATAATGGCTCTGTATATGACTGGTTCGATGTAGTCCCCTCTGTAACGCGAGTTTATCACTCTCTGTCTCTTGGACTCCTGGATGATCTCCTTCTCCTCAAAGATGCCGTCAAAACGCATGTCCGAGGCCTTAGACTGAAACACATGGAGACACATCATGGAACACTGCTCTTAATATCATGGTATTCTTTAGGAATAATGGCAAATGTATGTATTAATAATTCTCAAACGTAACTCCAAAGTTGGGATCTTAGTATGTATTTTAATTTATTGTTATTTAATCATTTAGTGATGGTTTTGTGATTCCTTGACCCTCACCAAAACAGGCACAACTGAGCCATTCTCACAAACTGCCTGTGATGATCCATTAAACTCACTGACAAAGCAACTTGTGTCAACTCGGAACTAAACGGAAAATATCAGACTGTTACACTAATTATAATGTATTGCATTTATAGAACTTCTTTTGGACACTCAAAAGACGCATTACAGGAATGTTCACTCATGGGGTGGTGATAAGCTACTACTGTAGCTACAGCAGCCCTGGGGCAGATTGACAAAAGCAAGATTGCCATTTTGCACCATCAGCCCCTCCAACCACCTCAATTTCATACTTGGCAATGCAGATGAAGTCAAGTGTCTTGTCTAATGACACAACAGCAAGAATCTAAGTACTAACAAGGTCTTGCTACATTGTCAGGCAAGTATGGCAATTTTTGTGGGCTACTCCCTTGCGGCTGATTGACTAGCACACTACGTAATGCAATTTTTAACATATTTGGGGATTTAAGCCAGCTAGCCAGGGGAATTCAAAGTACACCTGGCTCCCAATGGACGCTGCCTTTTGTCCTGATGGTTGTTAGTCTCCTAAAAATGCCCTGCCGACTCTACCTGACCATTCCAGCTGTTAAGCTGCAACTTAGTTTGAATTATATTATATAATTGATAGTCTTATTTCACTTCCTAATATGATTTGCTCCTCTGACTGTTTTTTTTTTTTTCTTTTCTTTCTTTTTTTAACATAAAAGGCACCAATTTAGCAAAGCAACTGATGGTATTTGCATAAGATTAATTACACTAATTACATTAGTGGGCCATATTTCAGAGTAGAAATGCTCAAAATTAGTTGAGGGATTTTGTATGCAGGGAAATGAGGGAGGAGAGAACAAAGTTAAAACATGGATATCTTAAAAAGTAAATTTGCATGACATGTATCATTTGGACCAATATAGGCATTAAACAGTAAGTGATAGTTATTTTTATCATGGTGGCCTGACATGTGACTTTTCACTACTCACCAGTCTAGATTTGACTCTTTTTGGCAGCTCCTCGTCCAAAGTGTACACATCATCTCTTTTGGCTGTGAGCTGTGAGCCATCTTCAAACTCCACCTGCACAAGATAAGAGGGTAAGGCATTTAAACTTCACAGCTCCACAAGTTTCTAAACTGCCCATATGTTTAAAATAAGGTGAAGAGCAAGTTAAAATAGGGAATAAAGTCTAGACAGGAATTCTATGTATTGAAATAAGTTAATTCAGATACTAGTATTTTATAAACTAGGAAAATGATAAAGTGAGTGAAGACTGAAATATACCTTTTTAAACAGTACATGAACACTAAATAGGCTTTTACCAGGTACATTTGGATGACATGGGCGGCTACAAACTTTGCCCCGTACACGAGGCCATCAGTCCAGCGCACTTGCACCTCCTCTCCCTGAGGAGGTGGTCCGAGTTGCACGCAGTCTCTGCCCTGTCAAAAACATTGTTTTTTGTTGTTAATTTCAAGTCATTTGTATCTGTATTGTGTAAAAATGAGGATTGACACAGTAACAAAGATAAATGAGGATTGACACAGTAACAAAGATAAAATAAGGATAATATAAGGATGAGGATATGGTAGCAACATAGTCAGAGACACTACTTACTAGGGCTGGGTACTTCAGGTTCTATATAAGTAGCAATAAAAGGTTTTTTCTAGGTACTATTGCTTGGATGATACCTTCTTTTTCCTGGTATCCTTCCCTGTATTGATCTATGTATAATTATAAATAAAAATGATAATGTTCATACATTTTATTCAATAAAATTTCTTCATAATTGTGGTTAAGTTGTGGAGAAACAGATCATTAGCTTTCTATAGTGATCTCCCAGCACCTGAGGCTGGGAGATCAGATGCTGAGGCTTTTTTCACACAGAGTTATGTATCATTTCCTGGTCACTTGCTGAAGGCACAACAGTCAAACCCATAAAATCTGTTTACAAAAAGGCAATACAAATCTTACTCATATCACCACTGCATTGTTTTGGTATAGCAAAAACCAATGTTTTATATTCAAAGCTTTGCATGGACTCACTCCTCTAAAGACTCCTCTAAATCTGTGCCTAGACTAAAGACTGAGTGGGATGGGCAGCAGGGCCATAGCTCGAGGGTACTGTGAGGTAGCACACAGATGGAGCACATTTGGACAAACTGTGCTGTCTGTCAAAGGGACTAATTATTGGAACAGTCTCCCACAGACAATAAAAGAAGGTCAATCTGCATCTACATTCAAACTGCACCTTAAATTGTGGGATGAAGGATAACCAAATATGTCAACACTTAGACGAGTAAGATTCCAGATTCAAAGTCACATCTCTGTAAAATAGTTTTGTAGTCTGTATTATTCTCTATGTCACCTGCCTAGAGACAACAGATGGAAATGATTACATATTACATATGTTCATTAATATACACTGTCCCTATCAAAGTAAATAAATACATAATTAAATAAACAGCATCTATCAAACACACACCCCCTGGGGCAGCTGCCCACCTTGCTCATACTGTGGCACGAGTCAGGTGGCTGTCTGGGACAATTCAAATAGCTAATTAATTATTCAAATAGTGTAGTTTCTTATTATTATTATTGCTATATGGGGTGTATAGTCGGTGTTGCTGCTGACCATTTTTGAGACATAATCATAATGAAACTGGAGTAAGTGGTATTAAGTGTACAGAAATTCTAGTAATAATTAAAATGGATGGATGGGTGGATTAAATAAAAAAATGAGCTTATTATGATGTGATGACATATGGGTTAATCAAACACTTCTTAAAAATATGTAGAATATCTGTTGTTTAAATTTTCTTAGGATTGTTGAGTTACACAAAGAAACCCTGCACCGTTTTTAAGTTCATAAGCCATTGCCAGACTTGTTTAAAGCAGTTCTGGTGTCAAATTGTGTTTCAGTTCAGTTTCAGTATGGGGAGTACCCAAACGCCCAAAGCAAAGGTACTCGAGACCATGTTTAAAGGCCAGTAACAATACAAAGAATGCAGTGTCCTATAAATAGTGTAAATATAAACATAATTATGCATACCACAATATCTTCTGGGAATAGATTGTCGCTGAAGGAGCCATCATCAAAGTTGACTTCATAAAAGGTTTCTGTGGACAGCTGCACCACGTCACACTGGTAGTAGCGTCCGTTTTTGTGCTTGCAAATCACCCTCTGTCCCACTGTAAGCTCGTGCATGGCTGCTTTGTTACGCTTTAAAAATACAGAGGAAAATGGTTCAGAGGAATCCAACAGCTTTAAAGAGTAACACAAGTGTCTCAACTCGTGATAGTGGTCAATAAAAATGTGACAGTTATCCTTAATTATTAAACATAAACCATATGCATTTATTAATGTAAAACATTAGGCACCTAGAAGTACATACATGTAAATAAATATTTTTTGTGCCTTAGATATATAGATAGATTTATCCACACAAGCATGCATGAAGTTGCAACGCTAACTAGTGATATCGTCAGTGCACATTCTTAAAAAATAAAAAAAAATGATTTGTGTGTTTATTTGATTGGGACAGTGCATGTTAATGAACATACATGATAAGCACGAATGTAAACACACCGGATTGTAGCCATACTGCTAATTTCCATCCATAGTCCCACGGGTCACGGGGATGAGGATCGAGGATCAGGGGTCAGGGTCAAATGTATTATGTATTTTTAAAAAGTAATGTCCTAAAGGCACAGTTTGTTTTGTAGAGGTGAATATTAATTCTAATTTTCTCTAGATTCTCTCATAGGTGCATTGGAGTCTGTCAAATTTCCTGTTAGTTGTAGCAATTGACCTACCTGGCTGATATTTGCACGTTTATATATAGTTTATTATAGTATCCCACTTTGTGTGGGACTACATAGAATTTTCGAATCAAATCCTACATTGGGCAGGATAAAACTGGGCCTGTCAACTCCCTATCCCTGTAGTGAAGAGGCAACCTGTCACCACTAGGACAGTAAGGAAGTGGAGTCAGGAAGCCAGTCATGGCCTTTAGGACTCCACAGACTGGATGTTCACTGCCAGCCCCATGGGAACACCATTGATAGCATGACTGTATAACAGATTACATCAACTTCTGTGAAGATACAGCCATCTCCACATCCACCACTGTTACCCCAATAACAACCCCTGGATCACCAGTCACCTGCAGGATCTGCTCAACAAGAAGAAGTGGGCCTTCAAGGATGAAGTGAAGAGGGTACAACAATAGCTGAAGGTCCAGCTCAGTCAAGGACAAATTGACATAAACAACACTAGAGACGTATGAGAAGGTGTGGTGTTTGGGGTTTCAACACCAAAACAAAGCAGCAGTACAATGGACCAGATAGAGCAAATCTCAAGTTGCATTTTAATAATTTTTCCTCCCCTGGCACCCCTGGCTTTAGACCACCCAGATGCCCAATCACCTCTGCTCCCACACCTAACCCCATTTTCATAGAGGAACCCACCTGCCCAGGTGGAGTTAATCAAACAAGTCTCTTATTTCTTTAATTTGTATTATTATAGAATTGTTACATTATACCATTTATTTTGTTTTACCAGTAAAAAGTGAAATGCAAAAACAAGTTCATATTGGTTGAACAGGTCTTGAGTTAATTATTTGAAATGAAAACCTCAAGATTTAGTTGTTGTTTCTTGTCCTTGAATGTAGGTCAAAAATAAACTTTAACATCAGTTAGTAATTCTCAATTGTCAACATGAAACTTAAAATACAGGTATTTTTCAAACATAATATGTATGTGCAAACCTTGGTCAGGGGCAGAGCTCCTTGGTGTGTAGAAACACTGTTACCGCCTTGTCCCCCATTGATGTTCATTCATTTAAATCCATGGTACTCTGTTCCAACATGGCGACTTTGTTGATGCAATCGGTACAATAGGCAGCAGTAGTCAATGTGAGATGTGAGATGTGAGATGTGAGAGGGTGAGAGGGTGAGAGGATCTATGTTCCAGGAACATGATGAGGAAATAGTGGACTGCTACAAGTACCTTGGCATCCATGTGAACAACTGGATGGACTGGAGGGACAACAGTAAGGCTGTGTACAAAGAGTTGCTGGAGATCTTCTACCAGCCTGTTGTGGTCAGCACCCTGTACTTTGCTGCCGTCTGCAGGGGTAACGGCACAGGTATAAGGGACATGACAAGCTGGTCATGTGATTGGCTGTGAACTGGAGACGTCTGTCACAGTGAGGGACAGGAGGACACAGGACAAACTGCTCTCCATCATGGACACTCCTGCTCATCCATTGCACCTGACTATAGAGTGACAGAGGTTCCTACAGCTACACTCAAGCTGTGAGAAATACAGGACTACATCCATACCATTCTCCGTACAATGTACAACAACTCACTTCTATGTAAGATATAAGCCTGTGTTTCTGACAGTCATCATATCATCTTTGCATTGTTTTCTTTATGACCTCTTGTGTATAACTACAATATACTGTTTTATATTACCATCTTTGTTTATACTTACTTGAACTTGTGTCTTATTGATGTCATTCTCTTGCTATTTTTATTGCTACTTATATAGAAGTTTATTACCGTTAAAAAAAAAATAAATAAATGTTTTACTCTTTGTTATTGCAATATGTGATAAGTGAGTTACTGTGTCAAAGTAATTTCTCTTGCCTCAGTCTAAAGTTACCCAGGCTTTGTTTTTGTTATTAGGTCCGAACCCTGACAGGGCATAGGGCATATTGCTCTCGCTAAAATGCACTGAAGTCAATGGGAGGGCGGGGGCAAGACCGATGTGACGGCGAATGACGTGCACATATGACCTCGTCATGCCCCAATGACTCCACGGTGACTTGTGGAAGGTCGAGAGCTTTCAAAAAACGTATGATATGCTATTCTAAAGTTGACGGATATATTGTTGCTTGAATTATTAGGCCCGAGCCCCGATAGGGGGTCTATTGCTCTCGCTACGGCGAGCGCATGGGAACGACGAGCGCATGGGCGAAATGGAGAGTACGACATGCAGCTTCGCACTCTCACTCGCCCCCGGCATGAACAACAGTGTCCCAGTAACCCACACCCAAGGCCTGGGCCATATTTGTGACTGCTAAAATGCATTGAAGTCAATGGGAGGGCGGGGGCAAGTCCGACGTGACGGCGAATGACGAGCGCATATGACCTTGTCATGCCCCAATGACCCCACGGTGACGAGGGGAAGGTCGAGAGCTTTCAAAAAACGTATAATATGCTGCTCTAAAGTCGATGGATATATTGTTTTTGCTAAAAATATTATTATTTTTTTTTTATTTCTTTGTCTTCTGCTCTTTGAGGGCTAATTTGACCCCCTAAACATGTTCAAAAACTCACCAAACTTTGCCCAAAATTCAGAAGTGCATGGGGTTTCGTGCATGGGGATAAAGAAATGGCGGCGCAGCGCCACCCGGAAAAGTCAAAATACATTGCGCCTATGGGAGCCACCTCGACGTCAACTTTGTTCTAGAGCCACGAAATTCGGTACGGACATTCGTCATGTGAAGACAAACAAAAAATATTATTATAGCCACGCCCCTTGATTTACAGGAAGGCGGCCATCTTGGATTGAACTTTCCAAAATGCTGAATCAGCATTTTCGCTCACTTTATATTTTAAC
>KN504691.1:0-13109 GCA_000787155.1 Scartelaos histophorus
ATATATCGTGCAGCCCTAATGTTTATACATATATTTATACACTGACACATATGCTGATCTGTTCAATCTATCGATCAAAAATAAAGGTAAAAAAGTATTTAACTGATTAATTAATATTAGAGCATAGCAACACTTCTATAATGTAATATGAATAGTTATGAAGCATCTTGAAAAATGTTTCCTATTCCCTCCATTAGATATTTGGGTGTGAGTTGTGATATTTGAGCTGAGTTTGCAGCTCTGGGATTATATGGCTCAGGTTTACACTGCATTCACACTGCATGGATTTAGGTATTTTCTGTGCACACAAGGCTGGCCTCTGTTCTCTTAATGCTGTTTTTGTACCTTGACTTTAGCTGTGATGCTGAGTGGGGTGTAGCCGGGCGCCTCTGTGTACTCCCTCTTCTCCTGCTGAGCCTGTGGACCCACCAAGCTGTTGAAGTTTGTGTTGAGGTGGCGCCTCAGCAGGGTTTTCTGTGGGGGGATGTTCAGCAGCATGGCCAGTGTGTCCGAGCTAAACCGGGGCTCCAGCATCTGGACCAATACAAGGTTTTGTTTATCTGATCACAGGTTTATTTGATCATCAAGAAGCAGGCCACTCACATTCAAGATGTCAACATTAATTTAACATGACTTCCAAAAAAAACCCAAACAAAAAAACAAAACAAAACACAACACTCATATATTCACTCATCATTATATTTCTTTATAAACCGCAAAGTTATTTAAAACAACTACGTTATGGATATTAGTTACCATGTAGCTGGTTATCATCCTTGATGTCCTTAAATTCTCAATATTAGAATTTTTTGAGAAAAAAAAGTCTATGAGAAAAATGAATGGAAGATTTACTTCAGGGGCGAGCTGTCGCTGTTGAGCTCCATAGTTTTATCATATCACTGTAGTATATAGTTTAAACTATATCTTTTTAATATTTACTCACAATAAGGCCTCCATGTACTCCACTGCCCCTCAGGTTGGGTGCATACTCTGCTAAATCCACTGACCGGAGCCACTCCATGACCCTGTGATTGGACCATTGCACCACCTCACTGGGCGTGAACTGGCTCTGAAACAAAGTAATATAAAGATACACATGTATGTTGGCTTTAATGTTCTTTTTATTGCATCTATTGAATCTAGGCACACTGTGTCCTGGATACCTCATTGCTGGGTCTCCGCTTGAGGCAGTTTGGGTTAAACTTGTTGACATGCAGAACATGAATGGCACACTTGATGCTGAGGTGGTGGAGCTGACTAGTCACTTTCAGGAATAAAAGATCATTCTAAGTAAAAAACAAACAAACAAACAAAAAACTGTTTAGGCAATATACATTACAACCTAAGCACTAAGAGGAGTAAAGAGAGGATTTACCACTGTAAGGTACTGCAGCATGTGCCCGTCTACTCTGGCTTCATTGAACTGGTCTTTGTACTGAGGGAGGCCAATATCATCAAGCCAACCTATGATGACATATCCCAATGATTTTAAATAGATGAAGTGAGTGTATTTTTAAAAAGTTAAAGGTGTGTACTTACGTGTGACCCAGATGTAATCCAGATCAGAAGACTTTTCCTGCCGTTTGCCACTGAATGACCTGATTGCCAACTGCAGCTTTTTCCGGTGAAGTGGATTCTTTATACCAAGTTCCTGAAAAGAAATGCAGTTTTCTATCAACTTACATTTACACTTTGCTGGGAACACACTCACATTTTATATTTCACTTAAAGCTGGGGCACAATGAAAGGAGAAATCTTCTTCCTAACCCTTTGGCACATTGCTAGTATTCACATACATGGATTTTCTTAGCGCAGGTTTTGAACAGCTTTTTCAGAGGGAGAAGAGAAGCAGGGTGGACCAGCAAAACAGTCAATTCTCATTACAATTTTGTGATCTCTAAATGTTTATAATTAGATAAAAAGTGCTGTGGTCTGATTTTAGTCTCAAAGTTCTGCTGTTATAATACACTTTAAGCAGGAAAACAAAGAAAGGGAAGTTGGGTAATTCAGCTTTAAAGCAAATGAGAAGAGAGGGCAATGATTAGGAATTTATTAGAATTAGTATAATTTAAATAACAATTCTAATCAATCTATTCAGGCTCATAATGTTAAATCATACAACTTATTTTAATGAAGCAGTGTTGGCTACAAAAACAAAAAAACAAACATTGTATTACAAATTAATATTTCTTTTGTTGGCAACGTACCTTGTCAATTTCCTGTGCACTGGTGGACAGTAGAGTCTGCCCATTGGAGCCCCAGTGTCTGGCCGAGCTGCTGTACTGACCCAGTCCAATGTCGTCCAGCCAATCACACACCTGCTCCGCTGTCCACTTAGAGAACGGCCCCCTCAGCTCCCTTATGTATCACAACACAATCACAATGTCACAATAATCACAAACGACGTTATTAAAGGCGACATATGTGGGATTTGTACCTTGCGTTTGTGGGGCGTGCTAATCTCGGCCCCGCTGTGGCCCTAAACCCGCCTCTCTTGAAGTCGCCCATGTCTGAGTCGTGAACAGGGACCGGGCTGCCTGACTGACTGCGTCGGATCCTGCAGACAGACAGACAGAGGAGACGGTTTAGACGTGCGTTTTGACATGGTTCAATACATCAAGGGAGATTTAATGGCTCCCCTCACACCTGAGATCACATGTCACATCATATTTTCTGTGAGAGCTACAGGAATCTGTTTAGACCAAAAAAAAAAGAGCTTCTTCTTGAGGTTTTGATGCATTTCCCATCACTGAGAACGTTTCTGATTCACCATTATAAGCGCATATGACAGGTTAGAATACTAATTTCCCTAAAACTGCTAAAATATGCATCTTCTGTTCATTCATTTTAATAGAATTTTGTCACTTTAAATTTAAATTGTGTGAGTTAATAACAGATTTCAGTACTCAGGGCTACTTCTTGTATTTTTTAACTTCACTAGCTGCCACCTCACTGATGTAGAAAGGTGATAAATATTTATCACAAGTACTATAGCAGCAAACAAAGAGATTAGAAAACGTGGAAACCTGTCAAATCCAATCTTCGTATGGTAGAAAAATTGCAAAATGTAAGCTTAAACTGCAAATATTACAAGAGTGTGCACTGGCTATGTATGCTGTTTGTGTGCATGTTTTGTACAATTTGCCAATGCATGTACCAGTATGTGGTATGAACAGCCCAGGGTACATATTCATAAAATATATATTACGTAATCGAAATAAACTTTATTTATTACATCTCCAGTACTTACTTCCCCCACAATTTCCTGATGCCCCGATGGGTCTTCCTGTTTTCTGGAGACACTGGGGATTGTTGTCCTGAGTCCACTCCTGAGGACAGAGGAGACTGGTCGGACAGCAAACACTCATCCAACTTATCTGAGCGTCCTGGCACAAGAAAACAACGAATTCCACCATTACATACTGTTTAAAGTGCCAATATTAAGCTATTTTTTGATGTATGTTATAATGCTGAACGTGTGAATGAAGCAAAAGACAACTCGAGGTATGGCTTAAAGCTCATAAGAGTCAATTTTGTGTAATAGAAGACCTTTAAAACGTCTATTTATGTTGCCACAAGATAATTTACTAAACAACAATGAACTTAACTTAATTCCACTGAACACTGCACAATATTTACATGATGTTTAATATACCCACCAACATCATAAAGGTCGTGTTTTCCGGGGGATCCTGAGTTAGTGCAGTGAGGAAGAGAGCAGAAGCAGCATTAGTCACGCATTATTACCCAAAGAAGACGCAGTGAATATAGTAGTGCCTGTTCAGTGACTGTAGAAACATGCAAGAGAGAGACTAAAGGCATTGTGAGATGGAGACATGACTTGTGTTAAGATTAGTCACATATAAAAGTCCTGTTTGAGTGCTATTGAATCTGAGGCTATGCTGTGAAATGCCACATACACTACTGATCAAAAGTTTGGACACGCCATCTCATTCAAAGCTTTTTTTCCCCTTTATTTTTTACTGATACACATACAGATAACAGAAGCAAGATATATGAAATGATGTATCAAAGAAAAACATTTAAATTACTATACTTTTTAAATATTTTACATTCAAATCCACCCTTTGAGGATTTGTGAGTATGGATGTACGGGGTCCCACTGTATATTAAAACGGAAGCTAATTCATAAGCTTTTTTTCCTGATTAGCCTTTGCCCTGGCTAAGTGCAAGCAGGGTTTGCATCTTTAGCAGCTTTTGCATTTTTACTATAAGAAGGTATCCACTCTACATGTTGTTATGTTATGTTAATTCATATGTTCATTCATCTAACTAGCAATGTGTAACTAACCAGGGTAAATTAGATATGTAAAGATGTCATGGTCTTGGCATAGACTTCATAATAGAATAATTAGCAGGTCTAAGGGTCCTGGTAAAAAGATGGTGATCCTTTAGGGCTCATTTTGGGAGCGCTTTGATAGTCCAAAGAGAAACATCACAACACAAAGCGTGAGTATGCTTTACAGTACCTAAGACTGGAGCACTGGCACTCCTGCAGCGAACTGAGGCCAGAGGAGACAGAAGAGAGGCAGTGTGTGAAGCAGTGTTATGACCAAAGCAAGCTCCAGTTAGTTAGCAAAGTAGTTAGTTAGTTAGTTAGTTAGTTGCATTAGGAATGTTATATATTCTTGAAGGCAAACTCACTGGGAGTATAGCTTTGATCATGGGTGTGGACAGGTGATAGCCGGACAGGAGACAAGTATTCCCCATCGTCTTCTGTCGTCCTGTTTTGTGCTTTCTTTTTGCTCAGTTTTCCCGGTAGCGTCTGGTACTTGTTTACCTCCATGTGGGTGTTCTGCACAACAAAAACACACAATGAATATTCAAATACTCATCATCATTTCCAAGTCTTTCACATGCAGAATGGGGCAAGAATGGACAACTCCAAAATATGGAAAAATATTTGTGTTTTGCTATGGAAAAATATGAGCAATGCAATTCTGTGAGTCATGTCTAGTGCAGTTATCATTTTTGGGCATCAGATGGTTGGAATCTATGAGCTTTTCTTCAGTGGAAAACCTAACACAGAACAATTCTTACACACTGGTGAGCAGGTGTTTGTGCAGGAAGTTCAAGCTAACGTTCAAATGCACTCATTAGGAAATACATAAGTAACCACTACCTATTTCTGTTTAGTACTCCGTATTTATAGACACTTAAAACATGACCTCAGAGGATTCTTGCTGATTTGTATTGTTCATGCAAGCTGAGGACACTATTATATGAAGCTTTACTGACACTTTGCAGCTAAAGCAATCAACATTCCCTGGGGGTGTGAAGCTAACTGGAAGCACTTCCCTGTTTGAAGCTCTGTTACTCCAGTTTGACTTAATATGAGCTTTATTTTAACACAATCTGACTAGAAAGAGCTGACTTGGTTGGAATTACAACAGGTAAGCTGATTTGTGCTGTTGAACAAGTTCTTCTCGATAAAAAATACAGTCAAGGTGTTTTAGTTAGTTTCTCTCACCTTTTTGTTAAACATCAAACAGTTAAATTGGACCATGAACACTCGTATTCATCACGAGCTCCTGAAAATGTGTTGTTTAAATGAATATTTCTTTTTTAGTGCGTGTTTTTAAACTGTCTTAAAGCTTTTTTATCTGTTTGCCATGGTAACTGATGAATATTCTGCCATTAGAGATACACGTAGAACACCCCCAGTGTGATGGCACTGCAAAGTATCAATGGGCAGTTTATATGTATGTAAAAGTATGAGTCATGGTATGTACTGTGTTACATAAGAGACCACTTTGAGTGCGGTGTGCAGAGGGCAGACACAGAAAGGTCTAGGACACAGTGGAGACAGAGCAGCAGTGACAGCCTCCTCAGGTCGACCCTCTCCCTGCCACTTCAGTGAATGTGAACACAGCAAAACTAATGTGCAGACAAACTGGATGTGTTTTAAATAGTGCATTTTAGATGTCACACTGTGGTCAGAAATTCCATAAAAAACAAGCCTTTTGCTTCACTACGTCCAATGAGTCAGTTTGTATCTATGTCCATGTTAAAGGGCTCTATTTTCTGGGCTATCTCATAATATTGTTTCCTTTCAAAAACATATCTGGAGTTGCGTTTCATTCACACATGCTTAACAGACAAATCCAGTATATTTAGGCTGTGTTTTTTCCTCAAACAGAAAACATCCTGTTCCACCTTGTCATGTCAGGTCAATACAGGAAGTGCCCCTCTTTTTAAACTCCATACACCTTCACTCAAATCATCTGGATCATTTGAGCCCTGGAATTTCTAATCTCTAATGAACAAAAAGTCAAATGCAGCCGTTAAGTTGAAATTTACCACTAACATAACCATGAAGTCGTATGGTGGAACCGACACTGACTAATAAGAAAGGATTACTCAAACATGTCTGAAATAAAAGACAACTCCAGGTATGTTTAAGTAACAACACTCTAGCATAGTTTAAAGCTCACGAGTCAATTTTGAGTAATATAGGACCTTCAAAAGAACTGAGAATGGTAGCAACACAACACAGGCAAAAACACACAGAGTCAAAGACATGCTAAACATGAGGCAGGAGCAGCAGGGATAGTGATGCAGTTAGCAGCACTCCAGTACCTCAGTAACTACTTCAGTTTCAGTCTCAACAGGCTGGAACTCTATGGCCTACAGCGAAAGACGTACAGAGACACACAGACCAGAGTTAGAGGTTAGACACACATTCCTCGGAAAGAACACCACCTCCACTATATAATGTTAATTGTTAGACCATAAGAAAAGCTTATTATGAGGTTATAGGTAGTATACAGTATTAGAAATGCTACTATAGACGGTAACCTTCTTAAAGGATCCACTTTGCAGTTCTTCTAGGCTGGTGGACAGGAGGCGACGCTGAGGCCTGGGCAAAGGAGACACTTCAGAACAAGACCATAACAACACAACTGATACTTTGCATTGACATCACGCTTGCTGGGGTGTTCTACATGTATCTCTATTGATGGAAAACTGCCAAAAATGTTTCTCTGACTCTGAGAGCCTGTGATTAATATGTGTATTCATGGTACAGTTTAGGAGTTTGATTTTGACTGATTGTGACTGTAATTTTTCATGTGAAATCATCTCCACTGTTGCAGCTCCAGCCAAATCAGCTCTTTCTGTTGTGTTCTATTGTGTTAAAATAAAGCGTCACACCCACAGGCAATGTAGATGACATCAGCTGCAAAGTATTGATAAACATTTTAAACTTTACCATGACCCATTGAATAAGCTTGGATCTCCTGCCGACATGAGAGAAACCTCCATAGAGTTCTGAAAGCTGCCGAAGAGCACAAACAGGACAGTGTCAGTGACAGTGGAAGATCTATTATGACAAACAAGGCTCTGACTGATTGTACCTATTTTCCAGGTCTCTCTGGTAAGAAGATGATGAAAGCATGAGGGGTGAAGATCCTCTGGAGGACATCTGGGGGTCAGAGATAAAACATGTGTATATGTTATTGGCAAAATCCATCATCTTTGTTCAAAACAGATGACTTTCAACTGTTAAAGCACTACTTCAACATTTTATTTAAATTTAATTTTTTTTTTGTTTTTTTGTCCCGTTATGTTTTCTGTCTTGTTATTTGAATAAGTATGACTTGTCATGTCTTGGACTTAAAATCTTGCACTTTACTGGTGAACTGATCTGAGTGTATTTCAAAAACGCTTACTTCAGTAGTTAGTTAAGATCTCTACTGGTTTTCCACAAAGATAATATGTAGATAAAATGTCATTAGTTGATGTACAACAAAACAACTCCTGTTCTCTTTTTCAGTATTTTAAATTCAGTAGCAGAAGAAAAAATCTTACCTCTGACCTGATGATATCTGAGTGTGCTTTATGTGTGATGGCTCTGAGTTTAGGACTGCAGCTGAGCTCCTCCTCACTGCTGCCTGGACATTACAAACATTTCAGTTACTGTACGGTTTAAATTCAAAATATGAATTCACATTATAGTATTTTATTTATTTACCTAATGTCAGCCCCATAATTTCCCTCATCTTTCTGTACTGGGCGAGCAGTAGTGTGAGTTCTTCTATTCTGCGATCCTGAACATATGCACAGTATATTGCACATATATTACAGAGCATGTTAACATTTTCCATTAAATAAAAAAAATAATAAGGGACTCAAATACCTTCTCATCATTGGAAGCTAAAAGCGTCTCCATGCCGACCTTGAGTCTCTGATATTCATGGTCTAAAACAGAATATTAATTGTTTTTCATTGCTTGCTTCATTGTGTCAAGAGCATTTAACAGGTGACAGGGATCTGAGGGGAAACTAGTGACAGACAGGACAACCATGCTAATATGAATAAACAGGCACAACGAATGACCAAGGCCAGCATGCAACACCTGGAAAAGGCTGAATAATGCAAAATAAAACAGTTTACGAAATGTCAAATATATTTGCAGGATAATTTAATTTCTTGACAGGGGATTCACAATAATATGTTATCTCCTTTTGCACATGTAACAGGAAATGTGGTGAAAGGGCTAACCATATGTCCACAAACACAAAATTGTGTGCATGCCAAATCTAGGGAAAACAAGCAAATATAATGATTTAGTATGTGGATAAACTAGGCTCTTATGGGCTCCACATTACAAGGCTGCACATGCATTGTTACAAAATCATGCACAAATAAATACATAAATAATAATATAAAATGTTATTTATATTGCACTTTACATTTGAAAAGACAAATCTCAAAGTGCTATAAAATTGTTCATTATGTGACTGTGAGAGAAAAAAGGTAACTGTGGAGACAAGTCAAAATACTCTGAAACTGAAACCAGAATCTTTATTTGGGTTAATTGTCTTGTAGTCTTTTGGGTACTGTAATAACTTTAATCTATCCATGTAATTTTTATTTAATTAAAATAGTTTCAGTAGATGACTCAGTGTGACATTTCTCCAAAGTTCTTCATGCCTTACATTTGTTAATGAGCTGCTTGATATACACCTCCTCTACATCAGAGGGCAGCAGAGAAACACAGAATTACAGGTGTGTTAGTTGTTGCTATAGGTGCCTTATTATTTCCTATATTATCCTTCTAAATGCATACCTCTGTCTGCACTGTCATTGGCTGATCCGCCTCTGGCCAACAGCTGAGTCTGTAAGCACTCGATCTCTGCGTCTTTGGAGGCTACGAGCTGCTGCAGGTCTGAGATCTCAGCCTGTGGAATAACAGTATAATAAGAGGAAATGATTTAATATGGAGCATTAAAGTAGTACAACAAGGATTATGGAGGGCTGGACAGGGACAAAATGATACAAAAACAGAATGAATTTGAAACACTAATATTTAAAATACACTATATTCTAACTAACACTTCCAACCTGGACATATATTTATGCATTTATATAATTATGATTCATTTGACACCAGTCTCTTGTGGATAAGTAAAGTTTTAAATCTAAAGCCCGTCACACACAACAGGATTTTTTTGTCTTAAATGATTTTTAAACGTGCTTCAAAAAGTGGACACAACAGACACGAGGAAAATCTTATGAGACTTAAAATCTCCAATCTCAAAGACTACTGTGGGATATGGCTTAAATATCCGTGTAAAACTGGCTATAAAGTTGTGAGTGCACCTCGTATCAGCTGTTTCTTGTCTAGAGTAAAACCACCCGCTTATAGAATAGAAGGTTGGTTATAAAGTTCATAGGAAGTAGAGTCTTGATGGCTAATCTGCAGCTGATCCGAGCGCCATGTGGATGTAAACACGTACGCACTCATGAGGAAATATTCTAACCTTTTTACTTTTAAAGAATGCTTCAAATCGAAAAAACAGTGATGTTTTGTGGACTGGGTGTCATTTTTGTGGAGGGCAATTTCTATGGATAATATGAATGAAAATGCTGCAGTTTAACTTTACCACTTTACAAGAGGTGAGTGATAATTGGTTTGTTTTTTTTCCCTATTATGAGTATGTATCTTGAGCCTTGAGTAACTTTGGCTCTGATGTTCTGTTTTATTGGCTGTTACCACATATGAAAAAGTAGTTCGGAATCGCACTGACACCACACACACGAGGAGCGCAGCAGCTTCAAAATCGCACAGAAAGACACAAAGTCGGCTTATGCCTCTCCAAACTCGAGGAGAAGCAAATTGCAATTGGGCAAATTCTCTTATAGTGTGTGGCGGCACCAAGTCTATTTACTCAATTCTGCTTCTACAATATTTTTTCTTTTATTTGCATGTTTTCTGGTTCTATTTGACAGCACAGATAAAATGTGAAATGGGGAGAGAGGCATATGATCAACACCAGAAAGTAAACCTACAATGCAACAATCATATATGAGCAAGGCCTTAAATAACTAGCAGCTACTTCACTTACATCTATACTACAAAGTCTGAACTTAAAATCTTTATTTAGGATTTCTACTAACAAAATATTGACTTGCGTAAACTAATGAAAATACCTGATCCTTGTACTCCTATGCAGGCACCCAGTAAACACCCAATTTATGGTCTGGGAAAAATTCAAGCTGCCAGGGACCTCTATCCCTCCTATTGACATGTCTGGTGCTTTTTGCAGATGGAAAAGGTTTACAACTGTAACTCTGAGAGCAATATACACTATTGCACTACATCAGAGCTTAGGAATGGCCCATTTCAGCCCAGCCCAGTCTTCTGAGGATGTATGAACAGAATAAAGGGATTTTCCAAAGCAAGTCAAGAGCTTTCTTCACCAACCAGAGCTAAATACCATCAGCCTTCCTATTAAAGTGTCATTAAGGGCTTCCATGTGAGTTCAGAATTAAACTGCTTCAGGCAAACAACCTCTAAGCCCATTTTCATTCATTGGCTTTATTTTATTGCATTTTCTATGGTCTTTATTGTTGTGAGCCCAGATACCTTGAAAAAATCTAATAACATGTAAGCCAGATCCATAGGTGCTTATTTGTTTTAATAAACTTGCTTCTTTTTTAATTTCGGCAATTATCATTTTGGACTTAGTTCAGTTTGCTGCCCTTTAAAAAAAATATTCAATGTGACGGGGCCAGTTGGAGGTAAAGGCGCACTATGTAACTTTTTGGTTTGAGGTCCATCACCTTTTTGTTTCTATGGAGATGGAATGTTCCATAGTTCCAGATGAAACAGCTCTGCCTTAAATTACAAGTGGTTTTGTAGCTCAGAAAAACAGGTATTCTGACTGTGAGAGGGGTTGCTTCTCCACAGATCTGACGGGTGATTTGGTCTGGTTTGGTCTTCATGAAGATAGGAAATCTTAATACCATGCTGTGAAGTATTCCAGACAAAGCAATAACATCTCCATGGAGAAAAGCATTTGATGGACCCTTCACCAGCAAAGTTACACAATGCACCTTTAATGGCTCAGCCCCATTCACTTTGTCTTCAGTTCTATTATTGTGGGCGGATAAAACCAACTAAATGGAAACAGCTGCAGGAGCTAAAGTTGCAGACAACAGGTGCCTATAAGGACCAAACAAAGAATTTACTTCTGAAATGTATCCTCTACAAATCCTTCACTCGCTCAACATTAAAAATTCAACAAGGCAGTAAAAGGGGAAAAGTTTGGGCTTTAAATAATTGGTCATAAAACATCCAAAAATAAGTGACAAATACATACAAACTGACAACTGTGACAATACAAAAATATTTAGCAAACACTTGAACTTGTTTTACAATAACAGTAATGGTAAAAACAAACCCAAAATGACTGGTGTGAAGTTTAAAATAACAGACAGAACAGTTCTACAAGCTCAGAAAATAAACTAACAAACTAAACGAAAAGCACTTTCTGGTGGAAGGCACATCAAATGCTTTTTCTTTTTCTTTGTCTGGAATGTCTCACAGTATGGCATTAAACCTTTCTATCTTCATGGACACCAAACCAGACTATGTTATAGGTCAAATCTGTGGAGAGTTTTTTGAGCCATAAAACCACCTGTAATTGAATAAATGTAAAGTAAAATGAGGTAGTTTAATGTTATATTGTGGGACATTCCAGGTAGAGAAAGAAGCAAGTGACAGACCCCTAACCAAAAAGTTGCACAGCGTAAATTTAATCAAGACACAACCACCGTGATATGAAAAATAAGGTGTGAAAAATATGATGGAGTGAGTTTGGGGACATTAAAGGGGCACCTGAGCACTCCTCCAGCGCTCCTCCCAGTGCTGCCTCTCCAGCTGAGTGTGCTCCACCGTGAGCTTTAGGCCTGACAGCTGACTCATGAGAGACTGGTAACATACATGCAGAGAGGAGGAGATGGACAGCTACGTACACAGGAAGTGCCCAAAGCCAGTGGTTAGAGGGTGAGAGGGGGAGAGAGACAGAGAGGGGGGAAGAGGGGATGAATTAAGGAAACCATAAATTAAACCAGCGCATCAGTAAAAAGTGTTGACATGTATACACCGGGAAAAGCAATCACCACTGGAGGTTAAATTTAAAGATATAGGTTAGAAAATGCAATTGGTGTCGCCTGTGGTACAGCAAATCAAATGTGGCTTCTTGCAATCTTAAATTCATATTTTCACCAGTCGAAATCTTTCTGTTACTCCGTTAATGTACTGTAAAGTAAATGGACTCTCTTTGAAATAACAGAAACAATTGTAGCCACCTTTTTTTTTCTCTTTTTTTTTTTTAGGGCATGGTCAATATATTGGAGTTAATAGGATAACTGTGGTGCAGAAGTGAACGGTTTTGACTGATATTTTACTCCAGTATTTTTTTTTTTACATTTTTTGCAATATATAGAACAGAACAGAAGAGAACAGAAGACATATTAGTCCATGTTAGTACTTTTTTATTATTGTTATAATGTTTCAACAGTGAGTTGGTTGACATTACCTTGGTGACCCTGAGTTTCCTCTCATATTGACTCTTCTCTGCCTCCAGCTCATCCACTCTGCTCTTCAGCTTCTTAACTTCCTGAAGCAAATCCTGCGCGAACACATAAAAACACACACAAAAAGACTGTAATTATCTTCAAATCCGTGTGAGCAGAGTATAAAATGTGCATGCTGCTCTTGACATGGGTGAGTAAAATCAGAAACTGATTTAGATTCGGTTGTAAATCTGCAGGAATCCAGGAATCATGCTGATGCAGAG
>KN504691.1:14932-25865 GCA_000787155.1 Scartelaos histophorus
ATGGGCCCTTTAAAGATAATGAATACGTTAATGACTAAAGGTCTGAGTTGACAGATATACAAGTCTTCATTTCATATTTCTCACTGAAGCAGGTATATGTAAGATTGGGAATGTCTGGCAACTACTATTATTTTCAAAGTTAAATAACAATATATAAGGATGAGAACTTTGCACATCAATTCCTCAAAATGGGTGCGTTGGAGGAGAGGGAGCAACCCAAAAACATAGAAAGAATTCCCGCACACCATCTTACTTGCAAATTGTGAAGATTCGGCACTAGGTCTTCATCAGAAAATTAAAAATTTTTTTTTGGTCTGATGAAGGCCTAGTTCCGAAACGTTGCATGTTCTAATAAATCTTCACAATTTGCAAGTAAGACGGTGTGCGGGATTTCTTTCTAAAATTAATAACAACAAAGAGAAAGGTTGTGCATTTAGTAAAGAAAAGCCTAGACCCCTGATGAAGTCCATCTGTCAGTACATGCAGCCCTTTGGCACAGCTGGCATGTTCTGGCCCCGCCCTCAAGACCACGGTCATTATAACACTCTTGTATTGCAGCCAAAAATGGCACTGGAATCCTGAAACGAGCCGTAGGCGGAAGTGGAGGAATGAAGCACTGATGCAAGACACTTCACATGTATTTTATGTACTTGTTCCATGGGCCTCTGTTTGACTCAGTGCTGCAGGGGTGGTTGATTTAGCATGGCGTGACTTGGATTGTTTTTGTATTGTATGAGGTATGAAGGGTCATCACCTCTCAGCTGGGTTGCTGTGAAAAGATGGTCTGCAACAGCAAGCACCAGTCTGCTGAATGTCTACAGATAATAAAGACTTCACCAAAAGTGTGGGACAAACCTAAAGTGTAAATAATGCCCATTTAGTGCAATTCATAGCTTTAATTTCATATTTTCTTATATGTGATGTAATCTGTCAACCTATATTTCAAAGTTATAATTCTGCATGCTCGCGGTTTAATTGGCAATCCATTCATTTAACTACTGTACTATACTTGACCATCAACCCACACATTTATATGTACCTATAGGTAATGTATCTTATTAACACTACACTACACTACACTACACTAACACTTTGCATTATGTGAAAAGTTTAGTTCAGTGGATTCTTAAAGGTTCTTTATTACACAAAACTGACTCTTGCAAGCTTAAAGCCATGTTATAATGTTACTTCCTCTAAAACATACCTGGAGTTGTGGTTTGTTCCATTCACACATGTTTGATTAACCCTTTATTGTCTTGTCTGTCTATATCTCCAATGCTCAAAATGCTCTGTCCAAACTTGTGATGCCATGTAGTGATAGTTTTCAAGTTAACAGCTCATTTTACTGTAAGTTCAATAGAGATTCTTGGACTGAAAATGAATGTAGTGAAGGTGTTGGAATTTAAAACATAATGGTGCACCTGATGAAGGTAGAACACAGTGTTTTCTGTTAGAGAGAAGAACCCTAAATATACAGGGTTTTTTGTGTGTCCATGTGTGAATGAAACAAAACACAACTCCAGGTATGTTTATGAGGAAAAAACATTAAAACAGAGATCAGAGACTAGAGTAATAAGGGTCATTTAAACAAGTTATATAATGTTCTAATGTTACAGATAAAGTTAGTAAAGCTGTCCATTGGGTAGGACAGTTCCTGAAAAGTACTGACAGAAGCTTAAGTGAGAAGTGTGTCTTCTGGAGGTGAAAGTGGCTGCTAGAGAAGAATGCTCTGAGTGGATTTTTGTCATTCCTGCCTCCAGCCCACCGGAGCCGAGCAGCTGTTCTCCACTAAGACAAGAGCACTGTCACTCTCTACAATACTCTACACATGTCAGAACTGTGCCGGTCTATGGTTCATGTGTTAACCAGGACGGCCAAACCTGACAGGAGTGGGTTATCCTGCACCTACTGATACTAACCAATATTGTCTCATAAATGTTTTCTTTGTAGTTGTATGTAGCTGCCTTGTTATGCTAAAAATACTACTGTCATGGGTTTGTAGTTGTTTCAAGCTTGAAAATAGATTGATGGACAAATACGCGTTGTTTTTTGTGTAATTCTCAATCCAAAAAAATCAGATTATGCATTTTATTCTATCAGTAATGTACTTAAATGTGAGCGTCAATGCACCAGTACGCAAGTAGTACGCAGTACACCAGTACAACGCACCGCAGTGATTTCAGAGCAATGGAGGTGACCCAAATGATGTCTCCCACCACCACCATCCAGGAGCCCTCAAACCCAGAGAACCCTGCACCCTCGGTCCAGAAGCCCTCCAAACCAGAGGACCCTGCAAAACTCTCGTACTTCTACATTGCAGACGACGACCGTCACCTCTATGACGAAGACTTTAACCTGGAGGCTCTGCTCTGCCCCATAACAACAGGGAGTGGGCACGAGCACCAGGACCTTGCACCCCCGGTCCAGGACTTTGCACCCCCAGTAAAGGACTCGGTCCAGGACCTTACACCCACAGCACAGGACCCTGCACTACCAGTTCAGGAGCCAGTCCAGAACCTTCAACCCCTGGTCGTCCAGAATGTTCCACCCCTGGAGGAGAGCGCTCTAGTCAGGGCACTCCATGAACAGCTGGAGCGAGCAAGAGCTGCACTTTTAGATCAGGTCAAAATGAGCAAGTCTTTGAAAAAACTCAACGATTCTTTCCACATGAAAGAAAAGCAAGTGCGAGACCAGGATAATGTTCATACAGAAATCAGAGTTCTGTACAACGCCAAAGTACAGGGAACCATACAGTTCAAAGAAGAGCTTGCAAATCTAATTATCAATAAACATATAAATGAACGCGCTCGCTCTCCGCTGCAGCAGGCAGCCGTCGAAACTCTGGTGAGAACTGGTACTGGAAAACTAACATTCTTTCGGTGACATTTTTCGGTTCCTTTGCTTTAAAACGTGTTGTGTATATGCAGCCTTAAATCTCCAGTTGGAGATGCTTGAAAAATATATGCATAAATCTTTATGTGAACATTTTAGTCCAAAGAGGGGACTGCAATATGACCGCACTGCTCTGTACACAGTTTGGAGTAAAACAAGGTTGTGGATGAGTTCGTGCTGAATTCTAATTAGACAATTTGGGGAAAATTACCAAATGACCAATTCCTCTGGATTTTAAACAATTGGTAACAGCATCCATCAAACATCGTTCAAGTGCATGTGCACCAATTGACGCCACAAACCATAATTTGCAAAAAAATCCCACTCCCACTAAACAGACCATTTCAGCAGCCTCTATTTGAGCTAAATAGCACAGAATACCTGCCGCAGCATTCTCTTTGTCATTAACAAGCTTATTCTTGGACAGAAAACCACTTTTCCCACCCCATTTCCTGTTATCAGCCTGTTGTTGTGCCTCATCTTGCCCACCTCCATCTTCTCCGTCCTGCTCCTGTCTGCTCCCGTCTGCTCCTGCCTGCTCCTCAGATCCTTATCTCCTCTTTCATAAGGGTCCTCACATCCTAATCTCACTGAGTCCAACACTTTTATCAGTGTTTTGTATCAGGACGATCCGGGTGAAAAGAGGCTCAAGACCAGTCCACATGCACAACAACAGCGGTGGGGTGGCAGCTGAACATGTTTAAAAACACTGTCTACACATCAGTAGAGGACAGACTGTGGCAATATGTTATAGACGACATTACCATACTAATGAATTACAAAGGAATAAAGTATTATTTATTTATCTATTAACAAAATGGACTGACTGTGCTGATGTTTCAAGATGAAATAAATGAAAACCTGAATAATTAATAATACAACCTTTTAACAGTGGGGAAACCATTTTGTTGATATTATATAAGTGTGGAAATGCTGACACTAAAGAAATGGGTTAATTTTAAATTTCAGTACCGCAATAATAACACTGAAATAGACACTTCTATCTATTGAGCAATGGTCAAGCTATGTGCTGTTTTAGTTATTTCTTTATTATCAGTGCTTGTTCAAATGTGCCTGTAGTTTTTATAGTAGTTTTATGATTAATTAGAAGCCTACAACATATATGATTAGGGTTATATAGAGCGACTTCCTCAGAGTAATTAGGGTATGGAGATTTTAAAATACTACTTGAGTTAGGCTTCGCAAAATACTCTGACATTATAGTGACACATGCATGGAGTTCAACAGTGACTGCCCGCTCTGGTTCTGTAAGTACATTTTCCATTAATTTTCCCCCTAGACTTCTAGACCATTTCAAATGTTAAGAGTTCAAAGACGTCACAGGCTAACTGAGGCTAACCAGCTACGTGGTACTAATATCCATAACATGATTGTTTTTAGTCCAAAAAGCACATTTAAAAATGCAAGATTCAGCAAAATACTTCAATAACTTTGCAGTTTATAAAGTTTCAGAAGCAGATTTTAAATAAAATGGAGGTCTTGTGGTCATTAGTCACCACATCTGATTTTGTGTCTATGGGAAAAATAATTGAGAAATGTACTTCTGGAAATGGGCGGAAGGGTGATCACTGTTGAGCTCCACAATAGACCAGTTGTGCCTTTAAAAGACTTGTTCTTTTGTTTACTGTATAGTTAATTAGTTATGTTGACATTGACATTGGATTTTTGACATATGACCCAACATCTATAAATATTCCAAACTGTATAAACATAGAAGAAGCCGTCAGTGTTACATCCAGCAGCTGACAATGGGCATTTAAAGTGTCTAGAGGTACAAGAGGCTCACTTCGCACCTTTTCACATGTATTCCTCCAATCACAGTCTTCAGGTAATCAAGAAATGTCATTCCACACCCCATACACTTATATACAACCCATCTGTCAAAATAATCAGTGAGGTATCTGGTAAAAACAAGAGTTGTTGTTAAAGAAAACTCAGGCTAACAGAAAAACCTAGAGATAAGACTTGAAGTGGATCAGATAAGCAGTTAATCCAGAAAAGTCCACAGTGGTAGGGGTCCTAGGATTGGCCCAGAGTTTGGTCCTATTCCCAGGGTCTTAGCAAGTCTGGGAAATGTCTATTTTGGTTTGGGCTCTGGTGTAGTGGAATACTGTGCCTGAGAGCCAGTCAAAACACTCTGAAACTTTACAAACTCCTGTACCTACTGCCTTGACGAGCTTTAGTTTATTCACTGTGAACAGACGGCAACAAACCATTAAATATTATGTTAGCATATGTCAATGTTTTTGTAATCAATTAGGATCTTCAAGTATAAAAATATATGTGTATTGAACAGTGTATATGAATCAATAAATCAATTTTATTACTGGGCCCTTTCACAGGCCTATAAACCACATCATAAAATGGACAATACAACAAAAAATGAGTTTCACTTTCCACTTTTCCTAACTCACATAAACCACAGAGTCTGTCTTCTTCAGGGGTGTATAAATGATAAGATGTAGTGTGTGTAATTTTGCAAAAACTGGTTGATAGATTTTCCATTATTTAGTATGTTTTCAGCTCATTTAAAACTCTAAATAAATTGTAAATCTCTGTAAATAAATTTTAAGACCTGACTCTGCTGCCAGACAGTGGAACTTGTATCAATGTAATGAGCTACTGGATCAGTATATGTCACCTTTAACTGTCACTGAAAAAAGATCCAAGACCAAAGAAATACAATACCTGTTAACTACTGTGAACAAATGTTAACTCTTAAAATCCATGCGCGTTACATTTTTTTTTAACAATGCTTAAAACAGTATTAATAGGTCAACTGGACTTAGTTTACAAGCAAAGTGTTTTGAGAAAAGCAAAAAGAACTAGAGCCAGTTGAATAATAATATTGTTTTAAGTGTTAACTACTCAAGTATTATAGTGTGTTTTAAAAATCAGGCTCTCGTACCTCAGCTTTGTTGTTCTTGGCGTTCCCCGTCTCCTGTGTTGGTGATGTGGTCCCGTTGACGGTGGTCTCATCCATACTGACCAGCTTCAGCTTGAGGTACGACACTTCATCCATCAGGTCCAACTTCTGCGTCTCCAGTGAGGTCCTGCTCATGAGTTCCTGGTAACCCACATGCAGACAGCACAGTTAGGCCACGGCCAGCTCCCTCCTCTAGCTCCAAAACACAGAGCAGAGTGCGCGCTCAGCATGCAGCTCCACTCAGGACAGTCCCACACAAACAGGGGCCGAGCAGGGGCCAGGGCTCCAGGCTAAATATACACACTCTCACACACTGCACTTGGACACTATTAATACATCAGTGGGCTTCTTTGGAATGGGACACAACAAGAATAAAGAGAGGCTAAACTTGTTTATTAGCAACCTGCTCAGGACATGACCACTCGGTTTCAGTTCCTTATGCTGTGGACAGACTGTGGTGTATCTTCCTCTTTAAACTTTAAACTTATTTTAGTCTATACACATGCTTTACTAGCATGTACTAATATAATCTATCTATTACAGGACTTTCTACTATAAGATTCTCTGCTGACCCATAGTTTTAAGCCAAATGTAATTTACATTTTCAATAAAAAATGTTGTAAAAAAACAACAACAAATTGATTTAATTAATAAGCATATGGAAATAACCAACAGGCCCTTTGATCCTGTGGTACCTTCGTGAGAGAAGACCATAAACATCTAAGGGGAAAACCCCGGTGAACGAAGTGGAAGATTTAATTTAGACATACAGATAATCCCATGCAAAGAGACTAATTTATACTTGATCATGCCAAATACTTAAATTATGTATCTTGAGCATTTCTACAGTTAAATTGTGATTTCAAAAAAGCACCAGTCTCACTTGAAGCATTGTAACAAAAGGCATTCATAGTTTTTATATTAAACCATCATTATACATGTCCACATACATAACTGAACTTCTGACTCTTCCTCCAGAGAGCAGAGACTGTGGTTCTCAAATGGACACATCACATAGTAAACAAATGTTGTCAGTGCTCAGACAGTAAAGTCCTCTAATGAGTCCCCTCTCTCCATGTTAATCTCTTCACTTCTGTGCCTCACTCTCTCTCTGTATTCAGTTCTGTCTCTCTCTCTATATAAATCTGTCCAGTTTTGACAGCTCAGAGCGGCTCCAGAGACACATCTCTCTGGGCCATTTATCCGGAGTGTGCTCTGAGCCTCAGCTGCCAATGGGACGCCCCAAAGGAATGACTTCAAGGCAAAAAGTCTAACCACTGTTTCACACCTTTGCACCACAGATGATCTAACAGATTCTGTACTATAAACCTATCTCTGCTTTGTAGTCTCAATGGAACTGTCTGACCACAAGTGTCTGACCCTTTTCAAATGTGTCTTAGACTTCAAATAAACTATAGCATTATTTTTTATTAATTCATTTAAGCGTAGTCTGTTACTGATTCCAAAAAATAGTATCGTATCCAAGTAAGCAAGTAAGTAAATAACTACAAGCAATGTTTTAAATTGCCTACATAATAATCCAAAATCATTGCCCTAAATCTGTTGTTTTGAGTCCTACTACAGTGGATATATAGAAGTAACCTTATTGAATTATCAGCTTTCAGCAGCCACTTCCCGTAAAACCGCCTCACACAACGTTCAGTTACTGAGTCAGATAACCCAGCTTTTTCCTTTCGGTTGAACAGTTTAAGAAGAGGCATGCCCACGTGTTCCTACTGCTGGTGTCGCTTGTTCTGATGTATTTGGGAAAAGAGTCAAGAGGTCACTGGACAAACCATTACCCTCACACTGCAGCAGAACAAAGGCTGGTGTTATCACTGTGCGCACACTCCTTCATCTGTTTACAGTCAAACAGCCTAATCACGACACTGTTTAACCACCACTCCTGAAGACCTGAGCTCAGCCCTGTTTTAACATTTAGGTTACAGGGATACACTGAATCTTATAGTTTAGCTAAAGAGCCTATATTACGCAAAATGGGTTATTGTGAGATTTTAGCCATGTTAGTATGTTGCTCGCTCGTTAAAAACATACCCAGAGTTGTGTTTTGTTTCATTGTTTGTTTTATTTCTTGTTTGAGCGGCTGAAATTATGAAAATGCTTGGAGTATAAAAAACACAGTGGAGCACTTCCTGTATTACCACATGATATCACAAGGTGGGAAAAGCCTAATATGCAGGATTTGTATGTTAAGAATGATGTAGAATGTATTATTACATTCATTTATTTATTTTCTCTTTGTGATTATATTAGATTGTAATGAGTGAGCTGCTGTGTCCAAATAATTTCCCTTGTGGATCAATAAAGTTTGTCTAAGTCTAAACATGTGTAAATGAAATAATACCACTATGATATAACAAAGTATAGTGGATTCCTATATGGGTCAATGACATGACATTTGTCCAATTGCAATTTCTTCAGTTAAAAAAGTTCAAATTTCATAATAATAGTAATAGTAATAGTAATTGACCGCATACCTGTAGTACCTCTGACCTCCGTGGAACCAAATTTTGTTTTTTGTATTTAAAGTGTTAAAATGCCATGTGGTGCAACCGTCCGCCCTTAACTGCTGATTTTTAAACTTCTTTTTATTACTCTAAATCAAATAATTTTTTTTCTTCTTTTTTTGCATATTTTCTGAAGTGATTTGTAATCCCACATGAAAATTCAGCTTTCTTGAGATATTTCCCCTGTAACAAATAATGTCCGTGTCCATTTTTTTTTTTCAAATATCAGGTTTTCATGTTTTCAGATAACAATATCATGTTTATATGACTCAGAACTTAGATTAACATCCCAACCATGTTTTAAAAAATTTAACATTTTAAGGTTATTCTTGGTCGCACCACATGACATTTCTTAAGGTTGTATAATATAAATGTCAAACAAAGACCTGACATTGTAAACATTTGAAAAAGTTCAACAGAAACTAAATTTTAAAATTTGCCTATTGAAAATCCTTATACGTCATTGACCCGTACGTGTTTGAAGCTGAGTCACAGAGCTGTTTTATTTTGGTAGGTCTTCCTTTTATCCCAGTGCTGACAGGAGCAGGACAATGGGCCTGTTGAGGTTTCCTAACAGAGGACCGATTCTGAGCCTGAGTTTACTGGTCCCGAACGAGACTGTCTCAGATCTGACGTCAACAACAACTGGAGACATCTGAACACACTCACTCTGTTCTCTGCAGTTATGAGGCTATTTACAGCTGCACAGGCTCTTTAAACTTGATTTTACTATTGTTTCAGTAACTATAAGGGGAAGGGCATGTACTAAAAGACACATATTCTTATTTGTATTTTGTACATCCAAATTTATCATCTGGGAAGTTATTAAAAATATGATGGAAATAATACTAAAATCATACTTTGTAGACATTTAGAATCATTTGGTTTAACTTATGTAACAATGTTTAGAAGGTTTACAAAGTACAGAGTAATGGAGCTGGCTTCAAAATGCACTAGCCAGTTACTGGAAATTGTGCATGATTTATTTTAGGCACTGCTGCCATTTTAATTCAGATTTTATTCAATTTAACAAAACTATTCGCCTTATGACCAGTTCATGATCTCTTATGACACTCACACAACGGGAAATGTGATTCACTCCAACAATGTGAATTGAATTAAAGTGAAACTATGTGAATTAGATCTTAACTGCTATAAACAAGGACAATCTTGGTTATATTCTGGGAAATGGAATGTGCTCTGGGTATAGATAAATAAAAAATATATAGTAATTTTGTAGTTCTGTCTATGTTTTTGTAATACAATGTGTCTTAGTGCTGATATTACAAATAGGATAATTACGTGATTATATTTGCTATTACTGAAATAGTGTTAGCATAAAACATGAGATCTGAGCTGTGGACTGTAAATAGATTTGTTCTGTTGTTGTCAAAGCAATTGGAGATAATCTGAAAAATCCCAACGAGTTAAAGAGCCACTCCCTACTCCCCTGCTCGTTTAACTTATTTAGAAAAGGTAAACTAAAGTATAAAAAAAAAGAAAAAGAAAGGTGCACTACTACTGTGACATTAAACACCTATACCTACATTTACTAAATTACAGGCCTTTTATAAATACCTAGAAAAACATTCATTCTGACTGTTAAACATGCACATTAACAAGCATTAGACAGGCCTTCCACCAGAAAAGTTACACAATGCACCTTTAAAGTTACATAAAGGTCTTTTGTTACCTGTTGCAGCATCTCTTCAGTGGACCTGAGCTTCTGTCTGTGCTCCTTCAGGGAACTCTCCAAGTCTCGGATCTTGTCGCCCTGAGCCTCCACCTGGTCTGTCAGAACGTTCACCTGAAAAACAAACATTCACTCAATAAGAACGAGAGTAATCATTGAGATGAAGTACAACATGAAGGACTACTGAACTGAAAATGTAGTATAATTTATATATTTCTTTCTATTCATCCGTAGTAGGAGGGGAAAAGTAGTTATACTGACAGTTTAAAATGTATTTGTGTCATTTGTATCGTCTCATTTCATTATTCATTTCAAATATTAAATATGTTATCTCAACTACTGCTACTACTACTGCTACTGCTACTACTACTGCTACTGCTACTACTACTGCTACTACAACTACAACAACAAAAACTACTACTACTACTACTACTACTACAACTACTACAACTACTACAACTACAACAACAACAACAAAAACTACTACTACTACTACAACTACTACTACAACAAATACTACTACAGCTACTACAACTACAACAACAACAACAAAAACTACTACTACTACAACTGCTACTACTTCTACTACTACTCCAATTACTACAACTACTACTACTTCTACAACTACTACTACTACAACAACTACTACAACTACTACTACTACTGCTACTACTACTATTATTAAACTACATTACAGTAATATCTCTGTTCAAATAGAGATGTTTCTGCTGCTAATAAAATAAATTTACATTCTAACTGAGCAGGGTGACCTGTCTGGAGGGTTAGTCTGTCATTATTTACTATATCGAGCCCGAACAATATATTTTGGAGCTAAATATTTATCACATGTACATTTTATTTGCAGAAGAGCGG
>KN504691.1:25876-45294 GCA_000787155.1 Scartelaos histophorus
TGATTTGAGATTTAGATTTGAGCTCATTCTGCTGTTTATTTGTTGCAGCTGATGTTTCTTAATGATACTGTCAGTAAACTGTTTAAAACTTGTTTACTGGGATTATCCTGCTTTATTTTGGCATAAAGCATCGTCAATCAATTATTATTGTTTAGCGCAATATTTATCTGAATCAAAATATCATGCTTCAGAAAGTGTTATTGTGGCAGGTCCACCCACACCAGAAAAAGTACGTAGTGCACCTTGACTTATATGAGAGAAGAGATAGATTGTTGTAATGTTATACTGTGATCTAATGTGGTTGGTCATCCTCACGCTGCTCACAGAGGAGAGATCCTGGTTTAACTCAGACTCCACAGAACCACAGTCAGGAATGTGCAGACAGTGACAATACTATATCTCCACACCCACAGGGCTTCAGACTCAGCTGACTGCTCACTTCAGCACCATTAACACACTACAATCAGCACCTACAGTAACAGCTCTGTACCACAGTAATAAATACAGCAGAGGTCTATAAAAATAATGTATAATGGGAAGTTATCAGAGAAAGTCCGTATTACACATTAAATTATGCAATACACAAGCAAATGAAAAGATTTGATAAAAGGTCAAGTTTAAAGAACATTATTTAAACACTGGAATATGTTCATTAATAAAATAAAAACAATGAAATACAAGCTAATGCACAAATGTTTTAAGAATCCTTTAAAGTCCTAACATGTTACACACACCATTTACCCAAACATCATTTGGAGTCAACACAATAAAAATATTATACAATATTAAACAAGAAAGTAATCCACAACAAAATGTAATACCACAGAAAAGCAACGTTGAAATATTTAAAATCAAAGAAATCAAAGTCCTTTGTCTTACCTGCACAGAACTTAACACATGTTATGAAATACAGAAAAGGAGGTGGAGGTCCCCATGGTCGACACACTAATTTACAATGATTCACTTGAGGGACACTCATACAGAGAGAAAAGTGAAGGAAAAGTGCAAACACTCAAAGGGGAACCTGCTGTGAGCCAATCAGATTCAGTGAACAAAAAAATAAGCCCTGGTTACTTTAGGTAAGAGCCAATCACAGAAGACCAGAGGGAAGGAATGTGGAACAAGTACAGTAGTTAGACTTAAGAGATAAACAGGTATGTGGCATGCCTCAAAGTGGTGATAACAATCATTCTTTCTAACACCATAGTGAAATATAATTTATAATTTAGAATTGATAATAGTGACTAAGTATTGACGTTTTGATATGCCTCATTCATTAACAAAGTTAAAGGTGTTATATTATGCAAAATTGATTCTTGTGAGCTTTAAGTCATCTTAAAATGTTGTTATCTCCTCAAACACATACCTGGAGTTGTGTTTTGTTTCATTTAAACATGTAGTAATAGTGCATGATAATCTGTCTACATCGCCAAAGATCAAAATGCTCAGTTCCACCTTGGGTTGTCAGGATGTGGTAGTTTTCAGGTTAAGAGCTTTTTTTGAGAAGATTGTCAATTCCAGGCATGAAATCATGAAAATGAATGTGTATAGAGTTTAAAAACACAGTGGAGCACTTCCTGTATCACCACATGACATCACAAGGTGGAGCAGAGTGCTTTCGGTTTGTGAGAATAACTCACTCACTTTGTGGTTAAAGTGTGAATGAATCAAAACACAACTCTGTTATGTAAGTGATGACAAAACAACATAGAACATGTCATAATATGGGCTCTTTAATTTCTCATTTAATTACAACTTGCTCTCTCTTGCAAAGTTTGGACTTAAAATCATAAGCTGAAGTTGTCTCACTAACAGGGAAAAGCACAGATATTTAGATTTCCTGCCTCCTGTCAGTCTAAGTAGTTATTGGGCTTTCACTCAATACTCCAATAATTACTAGGCAGCCAATAGTCACTTTCTCTGCGTCGTCTATGTTACAAGTATAAGTACTGTGTTTCTCTCCATATCTTCTGAAGTTGCACAAAAAATGCTAATTAAAAGCAAAGGCACATTTTGTAGGAATGCAGACAGATCTTGATGCCTTATGTCTTATGAGCTGTATAATCTGAGGCTTGAGCAGCACATGGTTGTTACTGTAAACACCTGCTCAGACAGTCCCTATGTGCCCCAACACGTTATGTTATGGATCAACTCAAAATACAGCAGCCACGATTAAAGATGTTTTAAGATGTCTATCGCTTCAGACAAATCCTTACTTCGTTTTACGTTGTTTTAAATGTGTTAATAAAATCCCAGCCTGAAGGTGTCATGCTTTGATCCTGTTTTATTTGTGTTTAAATAAAAATCATAAAGCAGAAAACACGGTGAAAGGATGTGACCTTCTAAACTGCAGTATCTGGTTACACATTACACATGTTAGAGTAATCCCGGTTTATTAGTCTGTCTTTTACTAAAAATGCTCTGCTCCACCTTGATGTCATGTAGGTAGTTTTCAAGTTAACATCTACATTTTACCTTAGTTCAGTAGAGTTTGGCAGTTTCAAAGTGGAAATCATCTAAGTGATTGTAGTGAAGCTGTATGTAGTTTAAAAACACAGTGGAGCACTTCCTGTATTACTACATGGCATCATAAGGGGGAACAGACTGTTTTCTTTTTGAGAGAAGAACTTAGGCTAAATGAGTTAAACTTGTGTAGCTCAAACAAAACACAATTCTTCTACTACTACTACTACTACTACTACTACTACTACTACTACTACTACTACTACTACTACTACTACTACTACTACTACTACAGCTACTACAACTACAACAACAACAACAAAAACTACTACTACAACAACTACTACTTCTACTACTACAACAACTACTACTTCTACTACTACTACAACTACTACTACTTCTACTACTACTACAACAACTACTACTTCTACTACTACTACAACTACTTCTACTACTATTACACCAACTACTACTTCTACTACTATAACTACTACTACTACAACTGCTACTACTACTATTATTAAACTACATTACAGTAATATCTCTGTTCAAATAGAGATGTTTCTGCTGCTAATAAAATAAATTTACATTCTAACTGAGCAGAGTGACCTGTCTGGAGAGTTAGTCTGTCATTAATTACTATATCGAGCACGAACAATATATATTTTGGAGCTAAATATATATTGCATGTACATTTTCTTTGCAGACGAGGGGAGATTTTTGTAGTAATGCACTAATTTTGAGCTCATTCTGATTTAAGATTTAGATTTGATTTGTATTACTACATGGCATCATAAGGGGGAACAGACTGTTTTCTGTTTGAGAGAAGAACTCATGAGTTAAACTTGTGTGGCTGAAACAAAACACAATTCAAGGTATGTTTTTGACGAGGAAACAATATTATAATAGGTCAGAAAAAAGCACAATAAGCTCTGTAAACAATTGATATGTATGAAAATGTGTTAATGTCAATACCATTATGGGGTCTAATGGTGAATAGTTGCTGCTCACTACACAAATTAAGAGTTATTCGAATAAAACTTCCTGTAATGATCCATGTTTTGAGGAGGTCTCACCTGTAGCACCAGGGACTCCTTGTCTCCCTCTAGGCGAAGCAGTCGGTCCTGGTAAGTTTCATTGCTGGACGGAGAGCAAAGCTTCACCTGGACAAGAAAATAAGATGTTATCCAGGTGTTTAGTATCGACATTACGGTAACAAATACAGCTTACATTGTTAAGAGAATCTATCTTGTAACCAGGCTAAAATATAGTGTAAACAGAGCTGGTTTATATTATTGAGTTTACAAAAATAGATTTATGCGAGGGATTTTGGCAATGGGTAAAAGTAATTGTCCAGACTGGCAATTTGACTCTTACACAGTGGAAAAATACACAGCCAACTCATTGTTATTATGACAAAGCCCATGTTTGTTTCAGCATCTCTGTCTAAACATTTAGTTATTCAGAAAAATAAATCTTGTTGGGACTTTCTTGCTTAATTAAAGAATAAAAATAAAATCTTCTGTTTATTTTTAACAAGTTCCTACTGGTTAAAACATATTCAATCCCTCGTGACAACAAATGAAACAGTCTTTGTGTCATTTCTTAAGGCTATAACACACAGAAAAAAACTAGCCTACAAGATAAGACTTCCTCTGAACTCTGGCTCTGGGAGAAAATCACATTTGAGGAACTCTGGGAGAGGTCTGGCTGCAGATGAATCACAGAGTTAAATAAAATTAGTTCAAACTATAAATGTAGTGGAAGGCTGCACAGACCCACTGCTGTTCAGATGAGCATTCTTCACTGAGCACATGATGAGGCCCACATCATCTGACTCTGCTGTCTGCTCACGCGCATCTCTCCAAAATCATATCCCACAATATAAATTTGAATTAAAACTTTAAAGGGTCACTGATAATGCCTTGTAGGGGACACCATGCAAAATCCCAAGTCTCTGCACTTATTTTAAAAAGAGAAAAGACTCCTGAAACACATTAAATCATAGGCGTATACAGAGTCGTTGTAATGGCTTCCTTCCTGCTATCATAATAAAGTTTACTTTTAGGAGAAACAGAGCGAAAAGCAAATGTACAGTGCTACGTGTACAAGTATTTATGCCTCTAGCCTAACTTTCTTTTCAGAGATTTCAAATTTGTAGTTTAATGCGGTAGTAGTAGTCAGGATGGGTAATTAATTGAATCAAGATACAAATGATTCAAATTGTCAATGATATGCTTGGTGCTTTTTAATCTAATCCAGTGGCAGTATGAGCATGTTGTCTGGAGCAGAGTTTAATAATGAAAGCTATAAAAAGAAAAGAAAATTGAATCGTGAACTATAATTGATCATATGAATATAAAAAAAACATATCATCCACCCCAAGGTTTACAGTACTAGTTCCTTTGAGGGCCAATACAGAAGAATGGATCTATAATGAACAGGCTCAGGCTCCTATGATTTAAATAAGATCTTTACATTGTGCTGTACATTTCTGACATGCAATAGGATAGAAATGTGTGAAGCAGCATTGGGTCTGTACAAAAAGATTAAAACAACTCATTACATCTTACAAGTTACACCTAGGGATGCATCAATCTAATACTTGTATATCAGCGCCAGTACTGACAAATGGACTTTTACATCAATGCACGACTATTTACAGCTTGTTGTTGGTCCAGAAAGTCTCATAATGTTTACAATATTATTTTATATTATATTCTTTATCTATTGTATTGCCCTTATTTATTTATTGCTAATCTTTGTTTTTGCTCGTTTTATTGTTTTGAGACTAGTTTGATTGAAATTGAGTGTTTATTTTATCATTGTCATGTTATTGTTGTTCTTACTGTGGATTTGTCCAGCACTTTGGAAACTACTTATGAAATGTGCAATAGAAATAAAGTGGATTGGACTTGATAAAATGTTATTAATACACTGTTGTTCTGTCATTACTTGAGGGAAAGAAAACAGCTACATAATGAATTTGGATAAGTTTAGTCTTATTTTATTTTACTTTAAAGGACATACATGATGCATTATATACATTTTCTCCATGGAGATGTTATTGCTTTGCCTGGAATGTTTCATAGTATGGCATTTAACCTTTCTATCTTCATGGAGACCAAACCAGACCAAGTTACCGGTCAGACCTGAGGAAAGGCAACCCTGCTCATAGTCAAATGTATGTTTTTCTAAGTATTTTTAAGCTATAAAACCACCGATAATTTCATAAATGTAAGATAGGGCTGTTTAATGTCATACTGTGTAACATTCCAGGCAGAGGAATGATATATCCATAGAAACAAGAAGGTGACGGACCCCACAAACCAAAAAGTTACATAGTGCACACATAACACCATAGTATCAGAATAATCCTAGTGAGACCTGAGCTACACTTGGCTTTTCAAATGTGTACCAAAGATCATTTTATTTGGTGAAATTACTGCTAGGCATCATCACTCAGAAATCAATAGTTCATACATATTTTAAATCTGAATCTCAAAATCTCTTTCAGTCATACCACCAAGTAGATCCAGAACAAGTGCAACAACTTCACTGCATAACTACTTGAAAATACCTGAAGTGTTAAAGTAGAGGAGACACTCACAGCTGACCCTTGTACTGAACAGGGCTGATTAAATCCTCCTGTATCACACGCTCCTTTGTCAGACTCCATCAGATGATCTCCTAATGTGATACTAACAACATTCGCCAGCACACTCTCCATGTCCTCGAAACAACAAGACAAACAAGTATGGATGCTTCAGGCACTTAATCTGAAGAAGGAAATCACATAAGGAAACTCTCTACGGTAGGAAGGAGCACAATAAGATCCAGACAATGAAGAAAATACAACAAATATAACAAAGAGAAAAGTCTACAAAACAAAGTTATCAGTCAAACTCAACTTTCAACAAGAGAGATTTTATTTTCTTGGCATGTGCGCCATTTATGACATCAACTTGTCCAGGGACTGAAGCAATTTTCTATAATGTAGCACAAACATATGACTTCTTTGTGTAGTTAAGTGTTTTAAGTGCATTGTCCCTGATAAATAAACAAATAAAACTAAACTAAAACTAACTAACCAACTAAAGGGATGCGCTGATATCAATATTGGTGTTGAATATTTAAAAAAAATATAGCTGGATCAGGTATCGGTCCCATGATCAGGGTTTTAATTGGATGTAATAAGACTATTTACAGGCTGATTTTGTCCTAGAATGTTTCATAATGCTTGAACTTTAATTCATACAAAGCTGTTTACTAGTGATTTGAAGGATAAATAACAGTTACATAACACAATTTGATCTCTTGTGTAAGAAGTTAACTGTGTTTTAAGGAAATGCCATACACAGGTATCTGCTAATATTGGATAATGGCAAATTTCAACAGTCCTATATTTTGTTGTAATTAATTTGTATTCATAGAAATGAGATTTGAGAGACATTTTGGTGGTTTACAACATTATGGTGCAATTCTGATAGCAAATTGCTTTATTTTTACGCATAAAAGTGCCCAAAAATCTAAAATTAAATGTCCTTCTTCACTATCACAATCTGTAAATCTGAAGTGAAAGTCGTTAATAGCAGTAAAATGACTCTTGTACAATGATAACTGCAAGATATTTCTGCATATTTTTACAGTATAATAAGCTTTAAATGGCGTGCATCTTGCCAAAACATGTACAAAGCAATAGTCACAATAGAAAATCAGTCAAGCTAATTTCACCTCATTTTGTGATCATCCCTTAACATTTCCAGGACAATTAAGTCTCTTCACAAAGCAATGCCCAAACTTGACAAACTTGTTCCACATCCCAGCACTCCAAGAATTTGTCATTCATTTCCCTGACATTCCTGTGACTGACAACATTCCAAGATCTTTGCGGTTTCCATAATTGAACCATATCCACACACATGCAAACTTTTTTTTTTTTTTTACATTTGCACTTTTCAGAATTAATTTTGTTGTAAATAATTCTAACCTTTCTGAGCCAAGAGAAGTGTCTGTAGATGTCAATGGGAGTGTCCATTCTCTCTGCAGCCCATCGCGGCCTGGACCACCAGCTGTCACCAAAGTCTGTCTGAGTCACAGTTTGGAGGAGGCCTCAACAGCCTCTCACCTCCCTCCTCTCCTTCTCTCTCTCTTCTGTCTGTTTTCCTCTCTGTGGTCTTAACTAGCGCATTCCTATTCAGTCCTTACGTGTTGCCTCAGAGTTGCTGTAGCTGATTGTGTATTCTTGTGTCTTGAGTTTTTCCCCCTCCTTGGTCACTCCTCCTCTGCTCTGGCAATGACGGACAAATGGGACGGTCCCGAAGCCAAGGGGGCGGGTGAGGAGGGTCTGTCAAATGTTTATGGCTCCCTCTGTCTCTCACAACAATCATGAGTAGCTGTATTGTTCTGCTTTCTGGTAATGATAATTTAATAGCAACAGTGTTCGCAACATGGTACACCGCACTGCCTCTCCTTTTGGTCAATGTTCAAATTGGGATAAGCAATCTAGGCACTAGAGAGAAAGTACAAAAACTGTGTAAGTAGTAAATATAAGGACTCCATAAAGCTTAATGTTAAAATACAATTTATTTTCATGTATAAAATGTGTAAAAGTTACATTTCGAAGTGTCATATGTTACTGTCAGTATTACTGTCAGATACTGTCAGAATTTAACCTAAAAAGCTTGATAATATTTAACATTTCACTGTGATAGAAATAAATTGCTCTACTGATACCAAAAATTGCACTACTGATACTTTGCAGCTAATCATCAACATTCCCTGGGGGTGTGAAGCTAACTGAAAGCACTACTCTGTCTGAAGCAAGTCAGACGTGAACGGAGCTTTATTTTAACATAGTATGACCAGAAAGCTCAGACTTGGTTGGTTGATTTGTGCTGTTCAAATAAGTCATATTAGCCAACAGTTTCTCAGTTAGTCACTCTCACCGTTTTCACTGTCATCCTGGTCTTTTGACACTGTTTAACCAGCCAGGAATGAGCACTCACCTAAAAGAGTGACTTTGGACTGAAACAGGTCCAGTTAATAATGCACCAGTTACTTATAAGGGAGCAAACATAAACTATCAATAGAGATCGATCGATATGCATTTTAAAAAATGAATCAATTTAGATAATTTTTTTTCCCAAATTATCTAATACCAAAATGAATATCCTACAACTCATCCACAACCTTCTTTTACTGCAAACTGTAGGCATATTTTTATTTATTTACTTTCTAGACTTAAGTGTTCAAAAAAGGTTTTATGCATATATTATATGTGCCATTTCAATCAATCAATTAAACAATTAGCAATTCATGTTTTTAGTATATCTTCAGACTTTCAGATGTTGACTTAATAGTGAAGGTAGTTGAGTTGTTTGTGGGTCAGTGTAATGAATGGCGTCCCGGGACATGAGGACTTCCTGTCTGTAATGCCCCTGGTGTTTCCTGTGTTTACATGGTGCTATCTGTTCCTCAGACAGAAGCACAGGGGGCAGGCTAATTGTAGAGCTGGAGAATCTTTGATCCTGTGGCTGGGTCAGGTGATGAGCACAAGTAGAGAAGTTAAAACATTTTTAAGAATCTAATGCACTATTTTAGTGAACAGTCATAATAAAAAGTTTAAGGAGGCTGATACCAAAGTGATTTTGAATTATTTTGTCCCCAATCCGAATATCCAAAATGTCAGTTTAAACTAAAATGGAAGAGACTTGAGACAATAAAAAAAAAACAATTATGTTTTGGCTCATGACCACTGGTGAAATGCAACAATTTAAAAGTTGTAAAGTACTGTACTTAACTGTATACACTTTAGGTAACTGTTGTTTATTACAGAACATTTGAAAGCGGATACCTTTTACTTTTACTTCATTACATTTGAGTACAAGTGTCTGTACTTTCTACTCCACTACAGGACTGAAAACTAAAAACATGTTTCATTATTATTTGAGACCTGCTGAAAAGGGTTTATTTTAATACATAGAAACAGCTGGTAAAAAATATGGATTCTGTTTCTGTTGAATAAAATTCAGTGAGTGAGATAAAAATCACTACATTTGAAGCATTGTTAGATCTCAAACTATTAATTATTTTTTGCTCCTGTATATGTACTTTTACTTCAATACCAAAATTGAGTACTTCTTCCACCACTGCACATGATATACCAATGTAACAAGGTTGGCAGTGTTGCTGCTGTTGTCACTCTATAGTCTGATCTGACTGTGTTCATGCTCTAGATCTTTACTACAAACAGAGAAATAGAGAAATTACCATTTGATTTTGTTCCAACTGAAGTGGAAACAAGAAAGACATAGCATATAAGGTTTACTGTTCTAACTTTTCCTCCATGTTGGGATTATCCATAAACAACAGTGTTTGAATAAGCAATTGTTATCACATGCTTGACTGGGTTAATGAATACACTTTCTGCACCACACTGCCATCTGCTGTTTGTAGCTACAAACTCAACATGACAAATACAAAATCATCATAGCGTAGTAACCAACATTTCAGAGGACACACACACAGTAACAGTGAAATCCGTTCCATCTGTATGCCCTTCCCTGTTCTATTATACTTAAATAATACAAAAAATAAGTGGGAGGACAGTTGATTAATATTTTTTTAATAAGTGTTTACTCCCACAAATCTACCCAACAGGACTACAGCCAACACACACAATTAGAACAGCTTGAGGCCAATGGACTATAAAACAAGAGCTCAATAGAAAAAGGAGGGAAAAGAGAAGTGGATCTAATAAATAAAACCAAGCACAAAAAGTCTGTGCAACATGTGAGACATCTGCAACTGAAACAGCCAGTGCCCACAGCTGTTCAGCTGGATCACTGACCCTCACTTTCAAACTCATGAACAATAAAACACTAATGCATGCTCTAAAAGAAGAGAGTCTTACCTACAGTCCAGAGTCTCTGGGTCCACTGCCAAGGTGACCACACACCACACAGAACGGCTCATTTACAAACAAACTCACAAAATGGGAAAGGGGGAAAACCTGGATTTAGGTCCAAAAGGGGAGTGGAACGGACAAAGTGACGAAAACAAGTGAGGGCTGGGTTAATAAAGAAAAAAGCAAACCAGCAGACAGATAAGAGGGACACACAATGAGAGTGTATATCCTCGCAGTGCTTATTTAAAACTAATTTTTTCTCTTTGCCACATCAGTGCAAACAAAGAAGATGAATGCTTAAATTGTTAAGCTGCAAAAAATATTATATAAAATATGTGTACACCAAAGGTTTTCCCCTAAACATGCACATTAGGCAGATTCTGCCTGACTCAACAGGGTCAAGGCTTTCTGTTTTTATGACGATAAGTTTTACAGTATGAATACTAAACTCATGCATATACAAAATTTTGCATAATGGTGTGCTAAGTAAGGTGCAGCAATATTAGTAAGAGTGAGGAGACTCTCCATACAACTTAAAACAGGATGTCAGGATCCAGACATTCACACACTCGGGCACTGTGGGAGTATTGTTCGTTCAAGTCTGCCCATGCTTCCATTATAGGAAGCATTATAACCTTTAATAATCATATAACAAACACTGAGCTGAAGGTATCCTTATTGTAAAGTAGCTCAACAGACTGCCTGCTCCAGTTCAGAAAGTCAGTTTTCCATTTATTTTTTTTCTATAGACTTTTGCAAAAATTCAAACATTAAGAGTTCAAACTGAGGCTAACCAGCAATGTCCTAACTAATATCCATAATAAAATGATGACTTATAATAAAAGTATAGGTCATTTGGTGATTAGTTACCATGTGGTTGATTATCCCCAAGCAAACATTGATTTTTTTTTTTTTCCAGAAAGTTTATGAAAAAATGAATCAGAAATTTATTATGGGAACCATATTTCTCTGAAATCAGTTTGTTTAATCAGCTTGCATGTTTAACTGTAGAACAGCAGAAATAGGTTCACAGCCTTTAAGCCGTTATGTAATTTATGTTCCATGTGTTATGATGCATAGAGACTTAAGGGCACAGTCAGCACTGTTAACTACACGGTTAGCAAAACACATCACCAGTTCCACTTCAGACATGTGAGCTAATACAGCCTCTGTGTGCTAATCTGAGCCATAGACTCAGAGGTGTAAAAACATGGTTGTGCTGAAAGAGGCCTTTGAGCTCCACAGCTGGAGCCTTCTCTCCATGTTGTGAGTCCAACTTCATTTTACACAAGATGTCTGCTCTGATAAATGCACTTATGTAACTCCAGCAGGCAATCTTCATGCCCTGAGCAACAAGGCGGTATTTCAGAGCTGACGCAGTAACATCAGGAGACAGCCGGTCAATTTTACAGTTGTCAAGGGATGCACTCAACTACAGCTACAGAAATAAACAGGGAACTCATGGTTTTCTTTCATGTCTGTCATTTAACGGTTGAAAATTAATTATTATGCAACACATGATAATTATGGCCCATTCCAGACGGAATTATTTAAGACTCTGTTGCAGCTTCAGTGGTCGGCTGATGGACAACGTGCCATGCAGCTTTATTGTTCCTTATTCAATAACACTAAATGTAAACAAGACACTAACACTAGGTCAAAAGTATTAACTGTTAATGAGTTTACTGCTCCTGCTAAGATGCCCCAGCAGCACTGGAGGATGGGTCAAATACAGAGCACCATACAATGTCTCTTAAGCTTAACCATAGTTGTGTTCATTGTAGCAAGCAGTTTGCTACTTGTTACATTACAAAAAAGATAAAATAGATTAAAAATAAACTAATTCTCCGTCCAATAACGCCTGGCTCATTGTTCATTTCAGACCTATTTTTCCATCACTTCAATAAAGCTCACATTGTTATAATTAGAAGATCTCAAGTTCCTCAAATGCTCAAACAAATCTTATCTTTACACACAAATTAGCAAAGAATGAGTTGAGAAAACGTGCTGAATTATAGTAATAATTAGTAAGGGTCCGCACCTAATTATATCTTGGAGTATGCATATGTTCCAAAGTATGACATTAAACAGCTCAACCTTAAATTTATTCAATTACAGCGAGTTTCACAGCTCAGAAATAGGCATTCTGACAGTGAGCGGTTTTGCCTTAGTCTGATTTGGTCTCCATGAAGACAGAAAGGTTTAATATAGTGTGAAACATTTCAGACAAAGCAATAACATCTCCATGACAAAAAGCATGAAACGGACCCTCCTCTAAAAAAGTTACACAATGCACCTTTAAGGCTTAGTAGCAGAACTTACATCTCCATTGGTCAGCCACTGCAGCAGGGTGTGTGCGGTGTCTGTGGGTAGCTGTTCTCTCAGACCCTCCCTCTCCTCTGCACTGAACTGGAGCTCCAGGGCTTCTTTCAGGTCCTCCGCCAGTCTTAGCACCCGCAGTGGACCAAAGTCGCCCGGAGAAGTCAGCTCGAAAATACTGCTCGAAGACGCCACTGTTACCGACTTTGAGCCTGCAAGAGAAAATATGTTATTAGTTATTTCAGTCTAATGAGAGCTGAATCTGAAGACAGCACTTAAAGCAAGACAGAAGAGTTCTTTCTTTGTGAGGGTCTCTCCAAATGGCTATGTGTGAGCTGGACTTCTTCCCACACATCTGCATGCACTCGTGACAGCAGCTCATGCACACAGCTGTATCCTTAAAGCTGAGGCCAATGTCAGATTTAGCTCTATTATGCTAATTGCTAATCAAAGTACAAACTATGCTTTAAAACTAAGCATGGACAATATATCGTTTTCATCATAGGTAATAATGATATTGAGAGGGCTTTTCTAGATAATAATATCTGTCTGTTATTGAAATTTAGGTAGTATGTGGCACCTGTGTCTCACTCATCCATGTACTTTTGACCGTTTTATTTATATCAGACTGAAAAATACACATGAAACTTTATTTAAACACTGTAGTGCAAAGAGATAACAGCACAAAACATGACTACATTGCTCTCTTACAGGCTGTATAGTAAAACAGTGTATTAGGTACGATTGAAATTACAGTTGTAATTAATTTAAATTAAAGAATTTGTGTAAAATAATCTAAATCACCCTTACATATTAGCCCAGAAATCAGTCAATGTGGTCAGTTTTGATGTGGTTCTGAGTGTTTCTCCTCATTGCATGAGAATTGTGTTTAACAGAATACAGATTAAAAATGTAAAAGTTTAAAAACATGGAGTTTAAAAACTGTTTTTAAACACCGTACACCTTCACTGGAATAATTTGGATAATTCCATCCCTTGAATTGTCAATCTCTATTGAACCAAAGGGAAAAGGGAAAATTTTCACCACAAAGACAAACTAAAGCTTTCTGACCATAGCTACTTAAACTACCGCCACATGGACACACAAACACAGACACACACACACACAGACACACACACACACAGACACACACACACACACACACAGACACACACACACATACACAGTTGAGAGTGACTGGCCTAAGTGGTCTCGTTCAGCCCTTGCAGATGTTTGGATAACACATTGCACACTCCAAATAATACGATATGAGAGCAGCCCCAATTTCCTCATCACTGATTGGTTGATGTTATCACAAATGGGATGTTAATGTCTTTCTATTTGTGGCTACTAAAAACTGCTCAGCGTGGACGCAGTAGCAGTAAAAAAATCTAAAAATGTTTTTATTTTCTTGTTACTTTAATCACATGTACTTTTTTGTATTGGGGATTGTTTCATATCGATATTACAAAAACGTCCTGACATATTGGGTTCTACAGATTTTTTTCTATTTTTTATGTAAACAGAAGAGCAACGAAGCTAAAGAGCTGGCTGTAGATTTACAATATAAAATTACAAGTACATTTTCAAGTTCAACTACAGTAAATTACATGATATTCTATAAAAAAAACAAAAACATTTTTCACATCTTTGCAAATGCGAAAAGTTAAATTGTGAACTTAATTACAACTTCACTGTAGTTTGTGGCCCATTGATATCTACAAACCGCAAATTATCCACAACAGCGAGACAAATACTGAACATCGATATTGCCTGGGGAAAAAATCCATATTGGACCATTCCTATTCCTCTACACTGCAAAAAACCTTAAGCTTAAGATATAAATACATTTATCAGACAATGACTTATTTAGATAATAAATCTGAAAACAAAATGAATAACCTGATATAAGTTTTAAATCTTAGTCAAAAGTAGTTACAAGGCCTGTCCAAGGTTTTATCAGACAGTGTAAATGTGACAAAGAAAAGCATTTATGATACCGTATGAAGTGTTGGTCTGGATTTGCAATTATTATCATTATTTTTTAATCACCTGCAATGATGTCGTCCATTTGCTCCAGAGCAGCCTCCAACATGTGACTGGCCTCCATCTCCACAGCAACAGAGGGCAGCATCAGATCTGTACACATGGGTAAAAAATAAAGTAAAAAACATATTAATTAATCAATTACAGAAACAAATACTACTGCTACTGCTGCTACTGCTACTGCTACTGCTACTACTACTACTACTACTACTACTACTACTAATAATAATAATAATAATACTAATAATCTGTGTAAATCTGCAAAGTTTCTCATGGTATTGCTGCCCGTACATCCCCAGTGACACCCTTGGCCCTGCTCCTGTCCCTATCACCCGCCCCCTGTGGACCTGTCACAGTCGCTTAGAGATGAGTGGACATCAACATGAGCGCATCAGGAGGAAGGACAGTTGTGTTTTCAAGCCATGTCTGTCCAACACCATGAGCTACACTCATGCTCTGATGAGGACAGCTGCTGGAACAATCATGTTCCTATTACACACAATGAAGTCATATGTTTTTGTACATTTGAAAATAATAGCTGGTAATTATTTTCAATTATCATTCATAATTTCACACAGAAATTAACTTCATTTAGTGAAAAACTCATTTCAATTGTAATAAAACAAAAGTCAAAACTTCTGCTGTTGTATTTGGTTTAAATTAACAGTTTAATTTATATATTTTATGTTTACTACAATCATGAAGCTCAAGTGAAATGAAGCAAAGATGCTCTGTTAATAATTACATGAGGCAGAGGTGACGTGAGCTCTTTGGGAAAAGCGCAGCTTTGTGTGAGTGAAGGACATCAGGGATTTAAAGGACTTTCAGTGACTATTGTTTGGGGACATGTTTGAAGGTGATTGGGCCAACATAGTGTGTATTTAGACATGTAAGACTAAAGGCTGCAACTGTGTCAGAACTGCTGTGCTGCTTTTTCACTGATACTACTACATTTGAACAGTATACTTAAAACAGTTTTTCATATGCAGCCGGTGCTGCAACATTTGGCATGTGCTAAATAGCACCGCCTAGTGTTAAAATCAGTCATTTCCTTTTTGGTTTGGCTAAGTACTATATTGTTCTGGTTTTTGAAGAAGCTTTCCTAACAAAGAATAAACTGCACTACACTGGATGTAACAGTGCATGTTAGCTGGTGTCCATTTACAGATACAGACATATGTACAATAATAAACATGGAGCCAACAGAGCCAGACTGATGACATAGCTCAGAACTGTCAACACTCAGACACTCTCACTATGGAGGACAAACCAGTTTTTCCTTTCGCTTAAAGGCGTGTCTAATCCTATATTGACCAAGTCTTCAAGAAGACACTAAAGTTAGCCACACAACAGACAACAGATGAACAGAATATAATGCATACTCTAGGTATATATTGGCCTTCTTAAGACACACAATGATCTTGCATTTGTGTAAGTACTTTAATACCAATCTAAAACACAAGAAACAACATTTAAATATATATATAGGTAACAAAAGTTCAGTATAGTAAATTGAGTTTAACAGATCACTGCACTCCTGCTGAGTGGGCTAAGCTGCAATGTAAAAATACATTCTTTAAGCCCTGAGAAGTGAACCATGCCGTACAAAGATAGTCCTCATCTGCAGAAGGGTTTAGGCTATCAAGGTTTTAATTTTTTTATTTGTGTCGAAGAATGGTTAGTTGTGGGTCAGCACCTTAACATTTGTTTGTGCATGGTCAGAGAAGACGAAGGAGATCAGAAGGTAAAAAGTACATGAAATAAAAAGAAATCTGAAAGAAAACCAGAATAAATATTGTTTCAGCAACATGGTACTGCAAACGATGAGGTGACAAAAACAACAATAACAACAAACATCATTCCTGTTCCAATAACTATTCATTACACTCTGTATTCACTCTGAGATGGAGATTTTGAGAGTCCTAAAAACTGAGTTGCTCAGGGGCAGAGTGAGAAATGCCCCAAACACCTTTTCTTTTCTTAGAGCTTCTCCACACAGCAGCTCTGCTTCGTCAGGAACCCTTGGTGAATCCTGCTTTCTCTGCACTGGGATTATTCCCCCATAGGCTTAAACCACTGCAGCGCAGGCAGCACCGGTCTATTCTCAAACAGTGTGAGGGTAGATTTCCTCTTGTGCTAAAAAAGCTCATTAGGCTCAGTGCTGGATACATATTAAGCCTTTTCATGTGAACGGCGTTTATCTTCGCACACTTTTACCACTAGAAAGGCAGATGTTGATGTAATGTTCAGATTCTTCCATAATATGACACAAAAGTCTGGATAGCATATATTAGAATTTCTTTGCAATTAAAAAACTCAACTACAAGATCTCACAATCTTCTGGCTGTTTGGCGAGGGTTGATTTCTGATTCTCTCTGTGCCTTTGTTTCCTCCTCCCACAAAAACATGTTCAGGGTCTCCTTAGGAGTTCCCATTAAATATTGTGAAAATTACTTTGAAGCAAATGAATAATTATAAATAATATAAATTTACAAACAAAGAGGTCAGTGAGTCTTGTGCAGGCCTGACTACTGCCCATTCGAGGAATACTGCACTGGAGGCATCTGCTCCACGTGTTCTGGGCATGTTACTGCCGCTGGGCTAGAGACACTCAGTGGACACAGTGTGACCTGCTCACATCTGAACAAGCCTGATCCAGTCACATTTCAGCTTTATCACTTGAATCTAGTTCATCCAGAGTCAGCCTAATGAACCATAGAAACGCATGACTTCAATCCCCAAAGGGAGAACAACGTCAATGTCATTCAGATATCACAGGCAACTCTGTAAAACAAACAACAGCTATAGGGCTCTGAAAATGACAATGCATGTGCTGGGAGAAGAGGTATAAAGCCTCTGATTATAGTAATTACGTCAATGAAGGAATTGCATATATTCAATAACATTCTCATTATTTCAAAAATGTATACATTATCTACTTCTACAAAGAAAACATGTACATTTTGTTTTTTAATGAAATACCTATTTTGTATCAAGCAACATCAATTTAGCTTAATCTGGGTAGAATCTAACAAAAATGTCGTATGTACAGTCCTTTTGTGATTTATTGGCAATTGGACATGGCAGATTAATCGACTACCAAAACAGTAGTACTAGTAGTAGTAGTAGTAGTAGTGCAGTACTACTGAAAGGCCAGATAAGAAAATCACATGTACTATGGAGTTAGCAGGTCCTGTATTTGAATAGTGATAAATGCAACAGTTGTTTAGCCTGCAGGAACAGAAGAGCAGCTAACAGGAAGCTGGCACTGATCCAGTACTACCACATTCCCATCAGCCATTGTAGCTCTGCTAACACTTCAGATGCACAATGGAGGTGAATGCACCGGCTGCTCCTGATGCAACAGCCTTTGACACATCGACTCATCTGCAACTTATTATAAAGCATAAATGATTATAGTTGTACAGATAAAGATACAGCATTAAAGCTGTTAAAAGGCCCATATTCAATGATTTACTGATCTGATGTTGTTTCTTCATCAAAAATATACCCAGTTTGTTTTGTTTCATTTACACATGTTTAACACACAAATCCTGCATATTTAGGGAAAAGGTAGCTATTCACTTCAAAACTACCATTTCATGACATCACAAGATAAACAGAGGAGTATGACCTTGAAGATAGACTAATAATAAAGGTTTGCTCAAACATGTTTGACTGAAACAAAACACAACTCCAGGTGTGTTGTAACAGAACTATAAAATGGCTTAAAGCTCAGTCAATTCTGTATAATATAGGACTTTTAAGGAAAGGTCAATGGGAAAGGAAACTTAACATAAAGTCATAACAAAGTACCAGTATTGTCCTGGAGAACACCATAAGCATGAATGTAGTGTTTATATAGCCACTTATCACACTCAAGGACAGACCACTGTACACCTTCATTCATAAGATGTTGGACTGTTCCACACTTTCTTTTTGATGAGATAACAACTCTATGACATGGCTTAAAGCTCACAAGAATCAGTTTTGCGTTATATACAACTTTTAATTGAGAATGAAAGACTCCTACCTGAACAGCACGAAGAACTGCACGTGAACAGAACAAAGAGCTGTCTGAAGCAGAAACCCCAGCAACAAACGTTGACATTGTTTGTGGATTAACCATTAACACAGGTAGAGTTTGTGTCACCCTCAGACCCCCCTCTGTCCCCGCTCGGGCTGTCACACCAGGTGAACGCACCCAAAGGAGCCCAGCCAACAAGAAACACCACATTCTCCACCAATTTACATCAATGCCACACTGGAGCAGCAAAGGAGCAGTGGCATTTAGGAGCTCTGGCCTTTAACTCAGCCTGAGAAAACCATTCAAACCAAGAGGAAACATGGAGGATGCAGATGACTGCAGAATATTGAACAGCGGGTTGAAAGGAGTTCAGTGAAAAGCATTTATCAATAAACTAGCAGAGTGGAATTAACTACAAGCAGTTACTTTTAATCAGTTGCAGTCCTCTGTGAGACATTATTAGATTAGCTGATCTTGATACCTCTACAAGAGCCTCTCAACGTGGAGGAGCAGCAACTCTATTCCTCCAAGTTGAGAGGAGCCAGCTGAGGTGGCTCGGGCATCTGTTCCAGATGCCTCCTGGACACCTCCCTGGTAGGGCTGCACGATATATCTAAAAAATATTGTCATCGCGATAATAGCACATAGCATAAT
>KN504691.1:45304-56134 GCA_000787155.1 Scartelaos histophorus
ACTATGTCTCTCAGCTGACGTGGGAACGCCTCGCAATCCCCCCAAAAGAGCTCGAGGAACCGTGTGTGTGGAGAGGGAGGGAAGTCTAAGCCTCCCTGCTCAAACTACTGCCCTCATGGCCCGGCCCCGGTTAAAGCAGAAGGAAATGGATGGATATACCTTAATTAAATCCATACTTAGTACTTGCATCAACTGTGATGTTGCTGATACTTAACATTTTATAATTTTTCATGAAGAACATTTGAATTAACAGTGACACATCAGATCAGAACAACACCCACTTCCATTAAGTTTTTCACTGGAAGCATTTAGACCACGGAAAAGCTACTGTGTGCTAATGGCTAACGATTCGGGAAAATTGCCAGTAGAAGTTAGCTTCACCTTTTATTGTTGTTGATTGAAAACATATTTAAAAGTTGATACAAGATTGCATCAGTAAGATTATAGTTGGCAGGAATAGTATATAGCCTAAAAATATTACAAGGTTTTGCATATGTTAGTAATTAGTGCAAGCATTAGTGCATCAATACATTCACATGCAATATTTGACATATAAATGGTCTTTTGAATATTTTGATTAACCAAGAGACGATAAAACTCTAGATTCATCAGATATTTTCTCTCAACTTGACGTTCTCAAATGATTACATCACGTCTGTTTGCTCAATTCACTTTAGATCTCTCTGGTTGGGTCCTGAAGCCCTGACACAGCCTTGGGCTCTATGTCTCTCAGCTGACGTGGGAACGCCTCGCAATCCCCCCAAAAGAGCTCGAGGAACCGTGTGTGTGGAGAGGGAGGGAAGTCTAAGCCTCCCTGCTCAAACTACTGCCCTCATGGCCCGGCCCCGGTTAAAGCAGAAGGAAATGGACCTACCTAAGGCTTAATTAAATCCATACTTAGTACTTGCATCAACTGTGATGTTGCTGATACTTAACATTTTATAATTTTTCATGAAGAACATTTGAATTAACAGTGACACATCAGATCAGAACAACACCCACTTCCATTAAGTTTTTCACTGGAAGCATTTAGACCACGGAAAAGCTACTCTGTGCTAATGGCTAACGATTCGGGAAAATTGCCAGTAGAAGTTAGCTTCACCTTTTATTGTTGTTGATTGAAAACATATTTAAAAGTTGATACAAGATTGCATCAGTAAGATTATAGTTGGCAGGAATAGTATATAGCCTAAAAATATTACAAGGTTTTGCATATGTTAGTAATTAGTGCAAGCATTAGTGCATCAATACATTCACATGCAATATTTGACATATAAATGGTCTTTTGAATATTTTGATTAACCAAGAGACGATAAAACTCTAGATTCATCAGATATTTTCTCTCAACTTGACGTTCTCAAATGATTATATCACGTCTGTTTGCTCAAGTCACTTTAGATCTCTCTGGTTGGGTCCTGAAGCCCTGACACAGCCTTGGGCTCAGAGACCAGTGTCAGCAGCAAAACAACATGTCGACACCACTTAATACTCTCACATTAAACAAATCATCAGGTCATGTGACAACAGCAATCCACCAATCAGAATCAAGCAATGAGCTGGTGAGGGCCACTCTTGGTAATCAGATGGACATTTAAGTCGTGGAGAGGACAAGGGGGGGAGTATTATGGCAGTTAAAGGGCCCATATTACACTATTGTTTTGTTTCATTCACACATGTTTAACACACAAATTATGCATATTCATACAAATCCTCTTTGTGATGTCATGTAATACAGGTAATACAGGAAGTGCTCCACTGTGTTATTCAACTCCATACACCTTCACTAGAATCATTTGGCTAATTTCAGCCCAGAATTGCCAGTCTCCACTGAACTAAAGGTAAAAGGAGCTGTGAGGAAAAAACAAAAATGTCTGTTTGCTGCAGGTGTTCCAATCAGTGAGAACAGATAGAGGGTGCTCTTGGAAAAATGATCAAAACTTCAAACAAAATGAAATCCAGGCACTCTAAAGAAGTGAAAATTGGACAAGGAAAAGTATAATTAAAAGGCCTTTATTTAAATGGCCATAGCTAACATGTTTCGACCAGGTGACTTGTGGGCTTAGTTGAAGGAGCTGTTAAAAGGAGCTGTTAACTTGAAAAGTACCACTTCATGACATCACAAGGTGGAACAGAGCATTTTGAGCTTTTGCTTTTTTGTGTTCAAATGAGCAACAGCACAGATCCCCAAACCAATCGTCCCACCATCCTTAGCTCTGCAATACTGGCCTGGTCAGGTAACTTACTGTAGGCCTATAAGCCTGAAGCATTCATCTATGCATCTGAATATAACAAACTAAGATTAAAGGTAAGAGCATAGACTGTATGTATAAATGGACATAGCTAACGTGCTACCTGCCGCACACGACTTACATTGGAATATTGTCGCCCCTCTATCTGTAACTGCTGCAGTGAGCTTTGTCATTTTGTTCTTAAAATGCATTAACCTACTTTACATGATCCTGGGGGTTTTATTTAGCTATTTTGTCCATTAAAATTAACCTACTTTACATGATCCTGGGGTTTTTATTTAGCTATTTTGTCCATTAAAAACCCTATTCCTAATATGGAGAAATGTTTATGTTATGTAGATATGTTTAGACTATCTAGACAAGTTACATAGTCTTCATTTAACTCACCCATTAAATGTTTCTCACAGCTTATTCTTTATGCACTCAGGTGAAGTGGCTAACACAACAGTTAAGCCCTGTTGCTTGGACTGAGAAACAGACACTTTCCTCCTGTATGGCTGTGGACCTAAAAATGTCCCTAGTACCTCTCCTTATTCAAGTTCATTCATAAGTTTTAAGAGGCTGACACATGCTCTGAAACAGCCCGATCATGACTTGACTTGTAGATGAGGTGGAACCGCTGCCAACCATGAAGCGGACAAAAGTCTAGCCCTGCACTTCACAGGACACAATGAACTAGTGTTACCGATAGCCCTGGTCACAAACAGCTAATGAACTGTGATGATAAGAGCTGCCGTGTCAGTTTACAGTGTTCTGTTACTGCAGCGTGTGGACAGGAGACGCAACTCCTTCACCTGTCATGTAAACAGTACACACAAGGATCATAAAACACATTCAGAGCAAATTTAAAGGACCTCAAGAACTATTGACTCCATGGATATTCAGAGTGATGACAAATTAAGACTGTTATCAAAGCAATTAACTATTTAAAACTAGATGTTACACCTTATGAATATAAAGAGCTATAGTGGGAGTCCAGACAAGCTCAGCATTTCATCCATGGGCCGGACTTAATGTTCTATTGCAACCCTGAACGCAAACCACTTAAAAAGACATCCACCTTTTCTTTTACTTTACGCTAACGAATCATGGCGCAATTTTCCCCCAAACACAGTTCTGTCAACAACATAAATTTGTTGATTTTTGCCAGTATATTTCTTTTTCACTGTCAGGTTAAGGTTAGAGTTAGGATCAGGGTTAGGTTTAAGAACAGATACGTTCTTAACCCTGTAACTGAGCTGTAATTTTTAGACAAAAGAAAATTATACATAAATAAATTTCTCCTTTGTGATAAATAAAGGTATAAATAAAGGTATTACTTAACTCTATTTAATGAATCACAAAACATACTGTCAATGTCACTGAAACCTAATATTTGTCGTAATTATGTAATCTGCTTATTGTAAAATGAACTCACTTTCCATGGAAAGCAGTTAGCCATCTTTGATTGACAGGGAACAATTAGTCCCGCCCCTAGACAAAATGAAGAGGATTTAGGGAGCCTCAATAAAATGTTGGATAAACAGGAAGTTGAAACCCAGAGGAGAAATTTAAGTTTATATTTACATTTTAACAGCAATTAGAGCCAATAGCAATACAAACAACAGAGTTTTAACTTTTTTAAGCAAATATGAAACACTGAAATAGGATCTAAATAGACAAGCCCCAAGAAGAACTTCTTTAAAGAACAAAGTAGATTAGGTGTTTCATTCTTGCAAGCAGTATTAGATTTCAGGAAACTCAACACGCCTTCTTTACCACAAATAAAAACATTACAACAATTTAAATGTGTGATGCTTTGGATAATTATGCCCTGTAGTCATCAATGCCAGCACAGACTAGTCCTGTCCTTTCAGATTAACATTACACTGACAAACTCAACCTCAAACTGAGAATTAAACTATTCTTTACTTTTAAAGATTCTACGTTGTGCAAACATTTACTTATGTGAGCTTTAAGCCATGTTGTTGTTATAATGTTGTTACCTTTCAAAAACTTACCTGGAGCTGTGTTTTGTTTCATTCACATGTTTTAGTAACCCTTTATTATTCAGATGGAAGAGAGCATTTTCAGTTTGAGCGAAGAGTCAAACTATGCAGGGTCTGTGGGTTAAAAATGTGTGACGGAAACAACTGGCAACTCCAGCTTTTTTTGTTTTGTTTAACTATACAGGGTCTGTGGGTTAAAAATGGCAACTCCAGCTTTTTTTGTTTTGTTTGTTTTTAATGAGGAAACAGCATTATATTAGAAAATGGCATCATATGGGCCATTTAAGCAGTAAAAACACATGCACTCTCACATTCTAGTACTGTACTCTGATATGTGGTCTCTTTTCTCAAGGCCAGAGCTGATGGGAAGTAAATGTAATAAAAACAGCTATTATCTTCCACTTGTTTGAACACAGCAGGGAAAATGGTAAACTATGCACGAAAGCTTGTCTGGTATTTTAAAGCAAACTCTCTCACTCCTTGGACTTAATTCAGATCATATATATTTACGTAAGTAACAGTACAAAGTTTAATCACCTTTAGGAAATTGTTTATAAGTAACCTTCCTGAAAATATAGTCAGAAATACAACACTCTTGGATTAACTGATTAGCAATGATTGGCCCTTTGCGCGTCCTGTATCACTGTCTGTAAATGGTCAAACTTGCATGAAGACATTATTGATCCAGTTACATATCAAAACTTTTGCGTAACTATTAAAGGGTCTATATTATGGTATCTTCAGACGCTATAATGCTGTTACTTCATTAAAAACCTACCTACAGTTGTGTTTTGTTTTATTCATGTTAAACACACAAAACAACACAAACAATGCATATTTAGGCTCTCTTCTCTTAAACAGAAAACACTCTGTTCTACCTTGTGATGTGTTTTCACTAGAATAATTTGGATGATTTCAGCCCTGCAATTGTCAGTCACTACTGTACAGAAGGTAAAAAGTTTAACTTAACTTAAAATCTACCACTTCATGCCATCACAAGGTGGAATACAGCATGTTGGGTATTGGAGATGTAGACAAACAAATAATAAAATGTTACTCAAACATGTGTGAGTGAAACAAAATGCAACTCCACGTATGCTTTTGAGGCGCTACCAGCATTATAACAAACCTCTAACAAATCTCTCTCTAACCATATGCAGTAGTTAGTCTAATTCTTAGTCTAATTCTGCCTGTGCTCTCTCCTGCTCCTTATTCCTGACTGCGTTCTTAATCTGCCCTCTATCTCTGCTGTTATTCCCCTCTGCTCACACTGGAGGCTGTGTGGATTAGGTCCAGTCGACTAGAGGAAGATGACAGGCCAATATGAAGCTGCTCGGGCTGCAGAGGAAATCACAGCAGTATTATGAGCAGCACTTTGATCACAGGATCAGTGCCAGCTTCTGCTCCGTGTGTGAGAGTACATTAACCAGATTCTTCAATAGGGCTGGGACAAAGTGCTAATTCTACACACATTAACACACATCTCAGGCACCAGCGCTTTCACTATTTGCACAATAAACAAGATGCACAAAGCAGCAGTTTCTAGTATTTGTTCAGGGTTTCTGATTTATTTTCTATCCGAAAGAACTTTACATTGGGAGGATCTAAAGTACAAGATATCTCACACACAAACCACCAGAAGCAGACTGCCAGGCACAACAACCAATTAACAATAGAGGTTGACAATACATGTAAATAACCAGTAATACAAATCTATTGTTTGGTAGAGACAATTTAAACTTTTGTGTATCAAGAAGTTGCCAAAATGATTTAACTGGAATCAAATACACTTGCAAGGTAATCTTTCATTTTCGTTTCATCATTGTCTATTTGCAATGTATAAAGGTCCGATATTACACAAAATCTATTCTTTAAGCTTTAAGTTATGCCGTTACCTCCTCAAAAACATGCCCAGAGTTGTGTTTAGTTTTATTCACACATGTTTGAGTAATCCTGCATTGTTAGTCTATCTACATCTTCAAAGCTCAAAATGCTCTGTTCCACCTTGTGACGTCACGTAGTGGTAGCTTTCAAGTTAACGGCTGAAAGCATCCAAATGACTTTGAAATGAGTTTTTAAAACACGTTGGAGAACTTCCTGTATCACATCATGACATCACAAGATGAGGAAACAACATAACAGATCAGAAAATAGTGTAATACAGACCCTTTAAGTATGTTTTTGCAGTAGACACAGCTAAAACTGGCATCACATCTATCACCTCTGGTGTACCTGCTGCTGATGCCAATCCAGCGCCCACCAAAGCGCCCATAATCAATTCACTGCCTCAATGGTAACCGTGCCTTTCAACCCAGTCTTTTAAATGGAGATTTGCAAGAGAAAAGAGGCACTGGCTCCTTCAGCTTTGTGGGCACAACATGGCTCTAATGGAAATCCACAGATCTGGCTTCAGTGCAGTCAAATGTCTTCATGAGCACTGCCACAATATGGGGTCATGCCGAATATTAAGGTTAGATAGTAGAGATGTAACATTAACAGAAATATTGTGACATTGTACCATCAAAAGTATCACAGTAATATCGTGGACCATCGCAATATAATGAACCACAAGTCTCTTTGCTTAAATGAATTGTTATGGTGCAGCAATAACAGATTGAACGACAAAGGCCATGATCCATTGCTCTGTTTCAGTCTAATCTACATGAAGAAATAACTGTTATTAAGCACTTTTAAATCTTAATTATTAGTATTATGACTACATTTCAAAATTTCATCAACTTACATAAAATATTGCAATAAATGTCATACCATGGGATTCTCTTTTTGTAAATATCATATAAAGAATTTTGGATATTGTTACATCCCTAATAAATAAACAGTCAAAACTACTATTTATTTCAAAGTGCAGTGCAGTGAACAGGGTAAACAGGGTATATCCCGTAGAGATATCCCGTAGAGTTATATACCAGTAGGCAAAGGCCTACTGGTATATAACTCTACGGGAGGTTCAGTGTTTTTTGGAAGAAATATCCAAACTTATGATACTCAAATGTTTAACCTTATCATTATTTATTGAGGATTGGCTCCACAAACATGCCATATTAAACTTATAGTGGAAGGTATAATAATGGCACAACATTCTGAAGCTACTGTGAAACTTAAATATGAAACCATGATCCCTATTCATATCCATAACATTTTAAAAACTGTCAGCAACTTTCATAATTATCGTAATACAAATGTTAATTGGAATTATTTTGGCCATGACAATTGTGACACCAAATACTTAATTTTCCCAGATGGTTGGGAATAGCCATAATTTGCTATTTATTGTGAACATAAATCTTTTCCAAACTGTAATTTCCTCTGTAACAGCTGTAAAATACCACACAATCACAGAGTTGAGAACGTGACTTATAAATGTCTCATCATTCATCTTTTTTACTAAAGTTGTAAAACTGCTGCACACCTGTTAAATAACATCTTCTGCTGCGACTTGTGGCACCGTCCTGTTATCAGACTCATGCAGTTTATGAGATAGAGCCTGAGCATATTTTTACACTTATGACCAAATACATAGTCCTGCCACTACTATAATTACTATATTCGCTTATCAATTTCCTTTCATATGTTGAGATTTTTCCCATTTTAATGTAAGAACGTAAGATTTCAGCTGTAGAGGCTAGAAAAAAAATCACTTTTATCACTAATTATTGGTTCATTCATTGGTTGCAGCTTATGTCTTTTAGGTACATTTATGGGTTTACTGGGATTATTCTGCTTTATTGTTAATGTGTCAGTACCATAAAGTAGTTTCAGTATTACTGATTATCACAGTATATCTTTGTAGCAATATATCATGCTTCAAAATGTGGTATGACAGGCTTACAAATACAACTTGATTACTATTTTTATATCTTGATGAGTGCTAGTTCAATATTTTGTACTTTTTAAGTCATAATGCATAGTGCAATACCTTTTTTCAGACATGAGTAAATCAGGATTTGTCTTTAGCAGCAGACTGGGCACAATCTGTAGGTGCCTCGGAGTGGAAAGTATTGATGAATTGCTTGAGAGATTTGTATTGTATTGAATCTTGTCAGTACTTTTTTCATAGTAACTGTCACTATTGGATTGGTGTTGTATGTGAATGTGGAGTGACTGCTCTGTCTATTATCTGTTGTACGTGTGTTTTTGAGTCCACTGCTGCTCCAACAAAAACTAATCTAATCGAACAAATAAAATACCTTCTGCTTCCACTCTTTTTTAGTTCATTTCAAGAAGATATTGCTTAAGCAAAAAAAGATTAATGGCAAAATTGTTTTTTTTCTGATAAAACACAGAATTGGACTCAATGAAAATAATGGTAACACTTTATAATAACTACATCTTAAAAAACTAAGCCCTTAAAGCAGACCTATTATGCAAAAGAGACTTTTCAAAGCTTTTAACAATGTGATGGTTGTTTATCCCCTATTGTAGCCTTTCAAAGCTGTTTTTTGGAGTGGCTCGTGCATGTTTGAGCATATTTAGTCACTTATTTTCAAGACACTGTTATAAGAGCCCAAATCAATCATGCTTTACAAGGCAAATTAAGGTGCAGTTATTATAAAATGATACCAATATATTTAAACAATTTAAAATAAAAGGAAAATGTGCAGAATGTTAACATTTACGTATAGACAAAAATGATTGTTAATAATAATAAACATTCATAATAGGCGACATAATGACTGATCCAAACGCTAGCAGATCAGTTTGTGTTATGCACAGTGACAGAATAATCAGATAATGCAGTCAGTTGTATACTGTATATCTGAGTGGGCGTATTCTTACAGTGAATGAGCAGCTGCCGAAGCCAAGGGGGGGCACACATCAGCCCCTATTCTCCCCATTACCACACACACGCTCCCACCTCCCCCTCTCTTACTCACGCTGTCACAAAATCTAGATCTGCAATTACACAGCATGTGTCATTGCAACTCAACATCATTTCATAGCTGCAGGGTGAAGGTTCGGCACTGAGCAGGCAGAGAGCCACCAGTTCACAACACAAGTGCCCAGTTTGAACTGTGCAGCTTTCAGGATCTCCTTCACCAACAGACAAATGTTCAGTCTAACAATCAAGGCTGTATCAGTAAAAGGAAGAGCTGAGTGGCAGAAATAAATACAAGTCATTCCAAAAAGAAGTGATGACATAACATTTAGGCACGTGTTAAATTTAGTAAAGGGTGGAGATAGTTGCAACATTAAGTATTGTGACATAAGGGTTCATAACATTCTTAAAGAATACTTGAGCAAATGACTGAACATTAAGCAAACTTTTCCAAACTCATTTATTTAGTAGGGTAGAAATTAGAATATTGTACAAATGATTTATATAGCAATATATCAAAATAGGTTACGACTTACAATGCTGTATACTAGTATAGTACAATATTAACATAATATATCAGATTATTTAGATATAAATTATGTTAATTGAGTACAATCAATGTATATACAATTTATAACACATGTATCTGTACTTTTGGGTTATTTTTTTTATAACAAGCTTACAAGTAGTTTGCTAGCATGGTGAAATAAGCGCGTAAAAGAGTTTGATAATTTAATCTACTCACAGTATGACTTCTCCGTAGCTTTCCTGTGATAATTCCGTCACATAAAAATCCTGCAATAGTTACATGAATGTTTCATTCTCACATACAGACTGGCATCCAGATAAAGTCAGTGTCACGGAGCTCCCACACGCACAGTCCCCGGGAGAGGAGCGGTCTGCGCGCGGAGCTGCTCCACACTCACCTGCCATGTGATAGCCCAGCTGCGTTTGAGACACTCTCGGAAATATTAGCTTTGCATATCAGCAGTAAAGACCTACTCGCTAACCTTACATGTTTCCAATGCATAAAAATAACTATATAGCTGCATGTTGATTTTTTATTTAGTAACATATAAATCGATACATATAAATGTATCGATCGACTTCTCTATTTAAACCGTTAGCTTATTGAACATGATTTCAAATAATTACGAGGTTACGTGAGTGCTGCACAAGAGCCAATGACATTGGGTAGTTGTTGGGTAGGAAATTAATGTTTTAAAATACACGCAAATAAACAATTAATCAATTAACATAAGCTCACTTGAAGACAAATACCATTTCAAAAGTGTTTATTGTGTACGGTTTGTACCAACAAAGTCCAAACAAGCTTTATTTATTGTTATTTTTATTTAAAGTTAGACAGGTGAACATTGATTTTCCCACACGACGATTTTTATTTGCCTAGGTGTAAAATTGCTAAGATGAAAAGTAAAATATACGGGAGGTGAATATATAACCAAACACCGCCATCTAGTGGTAAAACGGACTATTACAAAACATTAAACAAACTTAAGTCTACAACTTGTGTAATATCTCAAATCTGACTCAAGTTTCCCTCATTTCAAACTGAGGCTTTCTCTGAACCCTGTGGAACAAACAAATGCTGGGCTCTTTGTGAAGATGAAGCCTTCAATTTTGGGTTCTGCTGTCTTATTTACTCTAATTATAACTGGGAACAAGCTATGGACAGAGGAAGATCTGATTTCAAATCCCTCCTAGATATCTTTCAGTGACGTGCGGTGAAGTTCAT
>JACN01124173.1:0-10970 GCA_000787155.1 Scartelaos histophorus
TCACAGCAGCAGTTACAGAGAGAGGGCAGAATATTCTAATGTGAGTCAATGGGAGCCAGTGGGAGCCAGTGGGAGCCAGTGGGAGCCAGAAGAGCCACATGCAAACTTCCCATTTGGAAATCGACGGATAGCATGTTAGCTACGTCCATTTATATATGCGCTCTATGGTTGAGGGTCTACACGTCTCCATAGGGATGTTATTGCTTTAGAATGTCCCATAGTATATCATTAAATCATCTTCATAAAGCAGAGGGCATCACCAGTTATTTTTTAGCCATAAAAACACCTATAAGGAAAGATACCCAGTCTAGCAAAGCCATAAATATAAATCTCCCTGTGAAAATAAAAGATTCACTAGGTAACTTTTCTGGCAGACGATCAGCTGCCTGCTTGTCTCCATGGAGATTTTATAGCTTTGGCTGGATTGTTCCACAGTATGTTTTTGTGAAGTAATAGCATCTAAATGGAGACGTGTTACTTAGTGCAGCTTTAAAGTGGAAGATTCTTTAAAATTAATCTTTATTCGATTAAATGTACTTATAAGGTTTATTACAGACAAAAAAACTAAACTAAAGAAAAAACAAAAGCAAAATTACTGGACTTTAGACTATTACATGCCTTGAATTGGATTAAGGAATTGAAGGAACTTTCACAATGTATTGGCCTGGAAAGATTTACATTTATAACAAAGGGAAAATGAAAAGACTTTGCAAAATTATGGGAATGGCAATTTTTTTTTTTCTATTTTTAAATATTTTTTAAGCCATTATTTATTATCTTTTATTTGTTTTATTGCATGTTACTATTTTCCTGCTGTTCTTGAACTGTGCGTTGCAACACTAGAATTTCCCCACTGTGGGACTAATAAAGGCAAATCTTATCTTATTATCTTATCTTCACTGAATATTGATCTTTGACTGTGTGTGTGAGTGTGTGAATTGGCCTGTGTATTTATTTTTGGGTTATATGTTGACCTATGTTAATGTGGTCAATTGTATAATAAAAAATATTTGGGGAAAAAAGTACTTTAGGGAACTTAATATTTCCCATGTTGAGGTGCAAATCTACATCAAACTTCTCAAACTATATCGTCAGTTTCACCACTTTGCTGCCATTATGTGAGAAATTACATCTGCCTTTTGGTGCAGAATTACAGTTTGCACAGGTTATGTCAGCCTTTCCCAGCATCTTCACTTCACACACACTAGGACCCATTATCCTGTATTATAAGATCTTCTCCTACTGATACTTTGCAGTTATATCACACTGGGGGTGTTCAACATGCGTGTCTACTGGCGGGATGTTTGGCCGTTACATTAACAGACACAGACGCCCCTTTTATGTGTGAGAAAGTTGTTCAAAAGTGCAAAGCATCTCACCCTGTTGTAGCTCCAATCAATCTAAACAGGGTCATGGAGTCATGAGAGACGCCACCCGACACTTTAAATATGGCACGTAGCAGCCGATAATGTAATACAGGCCGATCATGTAATAACTGCCAATCATGTAATAAAATGTTTGGACCAATAACATAATGTTGCCAGTAATGTAACTTATTACATTATTGGTTTGTTTAATAAAAAAAAAATAAAAAAATAAAATGAAATAACTGCAAACACTAAGGGAATAATTACTTCTATATCACTTAATCAAAGATTTAAAAGTCTCACACTACTTAGGAATGTATTGTTACTATTTTTGTTACTGTTAAAAGATCAGGGGTTTTTTCACCTCTACATACACTGAAAAAAAGGTTGCTGGAGTAATGTAAAAAAAAAAAAAAAGCGGTTGCATGCAATACAATTATGTTTAGGCTTTAAAACTTATTTTGCACATAATTTTCTCAGAAGATGAACATCACTTTTTCGTGTTGATGAAATTTGATCAAATATTCACATTTATATGACCTAATCATGAAAATCTGACTTTTTTATGGTTTTATTTTTTTAACATGCAATGTCAAATATCCTTCACAGGTTTTAAAGTAAAATAATACAAAAACACTTTTAGTTTTCCATAGTCCTGTATTGTCAGAATCAAACACACAGAGAGCACAGGTAAAAAACAAGTGTGTTTGGAGCTGAGGACTTTTCCAGTGACGTAGCTCTGATCTCAGGAATAATACGAGGTTATGACGATCTACTTTACATGTACATGTTTAAATATACATGAAGCATCTATTATCCTATTGTATTTGAAGCACCTGTTATTCTCTAATATGTTGCCTGTGGAAACCAGAACAGCACAAGATTACATTATTATTATTTACTTTGCATGTACATGTTAAAATATAGTTGAAGCACCTTTTATTCTCTCATACAATAATGGACGAGAACAGAACCACTTAGACCTTAGAATTGTACCTGCAGAAACCACACTCACCATGTGCTGCTTTTCTTCCTCACAATGCAGTAACAGGGAGGGCATCTGGTATAAAGTCCTCCTCCTGTCACATCACCCTGTGGAAACACATGATAAATGTTCACAAGGAAGTATATTTAAAAAATATATGATTCTGTTAAAACTAAAACGGTTTCAGTTGGTTTACTTACTTTGCTCATCTGTGGTTTGTTTTGTTGGTTCTTTTTTCTGAAAGATACAGAGATTTTTCATTTAGTCTTTCTATTTTAACTGTTAACCTCAGAACTTTCAGAATGGTGCAAATAACAACTGAGTAACATCAACTATAACAATCATGAACATTCCCAGGGCTGCAGCAGTGCTCTAGACATCACTGTGTTTGTACATGACTCTGAAGCAAAACAGTAACATCTACACAACGGTGCAACTGTCAGTTTCATGGAAATTAACATTAACCCTAATTTCAAATAAAACACCAGAAACATGTTTTAACAATGACTACATTCTAGGTCAGAGAAAGTGTCTGAAATCTTTAAAAAGTCTTACCTGTAGATCAGCTCTCACAGGCTCCTCTGCTCCTGAACTGTCCTGTGTCCTCATATATTTGAATTTCCCCTCCCAAAGTTTTGGAGAGCAGCATCACCAGAGATTATAACAAAGTCATATTCCCTCAGCGTGAATAAAATTTGCAGGTTTAACATTGGCCACAGTCAAGTGACCTGTGTACGGTTGTGGAACAAGCTGGGCAGAGAATAGTTAAAAAAGTCATGTCATTTTTGTGAAATTTCTGTTTGCAATTTGAGCGATCCCTCTCAGACAGAGTAACTGTCAATCTCATCTAACAGTCACATTTTGGGAGGATGTGGATCCTATTTTCTGAAATCTACGTGCACAGGACGTGCTGCTCCCTACGCTCTCCTAGCACATGCAGTGGAGCCGCTCTTATTCACTTTTAATGCAGTCTAAAAATTACACGTCCAAAAGTTGCACTTTTTATGCTTGTGTAGGGCAAAATCCACGTGCAGTGGAGCCTGGACCTAATAGGTAATACTGTGGCTCCCCAATACACAAATAACACACAGCACGTAGGCACCAAGTGCTCACGTCTCTCCCCCGTCCTCACTTTCACCTTCACTGATAAACTAATGCTCTTAAAACTAACAGTAGAGTATAATGTCAAAATGTAGATATCGCCCAACCTTAGTCTGAACCAATTGTTTTAATAATAATAAAAGGTCCCTGTAAGAGGCACAGGCCGAATATAGAAAGATACTGAGAGTGTAAGTCCAGTGTGTAAGTGATCAGGTATTTAAGCAGCTATTTGAAAGAGACAAAAGTAACAACTGTGTGTGACACTTTAAATTCATCTGATAAATCTTAAAGGATTAAAGGAACAGCATGTACATTTGTGGCAGAGCAAAGTCTCCCCTCGCCCAGACAAGAGGTCACAGCTCAGCTGCTGAAATCAGATGGTGGAGGCTGGAGCAACAGGCCAAACACATAATATACACAGAACGACATCAACATGAGATGAGGGCTGCAGTTTCTATAGGAAAGGGAATATTCAGGCTGGATTACTGTGGTCAGTGATACAAGTATTTGAAATTATTATGATTCCTTAATGTCTGGTGATATATCAGGGTGATTTCTTACATAATCTTCGTTTAAATTATATTAAGATTTTTTTTTTTAAACAAGCCAATAATGTAATAACTAACCAATAATGTAATAACTTACTACATTATTGGTAACAGGTTATTACGTTATGGGTCCAAGCAAGTTATTACATTATTGGCCTTTATTACATTATCTGCTGCTACATGGTGGTTCTATTCTGCAGTAAATAAATAGAACAAGAGCAATCTGAGATTTCTGATCTCCACCAAGGGATGACGTGGACACAGAATCCAGATCTGGATCCGGATCATCACCAAAATTTTACAGAGTCGTCCCTGCACCAAGATCTGCCTCTGGTGACAATTTCATGAAGATCCGGCCAGTCGTTTCTGAGAAATCTCACTAAGATTGTATATCCACATCCAGATCCAGATTCTAGGTCCGGATCCGGATCATCACCAAAATTTTATGGAGTCGTCTGTCTACAGACAAATAAATAAATGAATAAACTGACTCGATCGCATAATCTCCTTGGCGGATATATTAAAATGAAAATTTTAGAATTACTGTATAAAAAGCGAAAAAGTTTAATCTAATTGGAAACTGCATTTTATAAAGAGTAATACACAGGGAGGAACACATGAGAAAAGGACAATTCTGCTTTATTTCTGTGTGGTTTTGGCTGCATTTAGCAAATTAGATTCTGAGAAATGTTCCAGTATCACACACAGTATATTAAGCTCACACTACCACAAACCAGTGGCTCATTCAGCTTATTTGGGTTTCATTTTTACACTGAACATCCTCCAAATTTTGTGTTATAAAGTCATTCCAGCGGGACACCACTATCTGCAAACCACACAGACTTGAGCTCTGACAGCTGTATTGGTGAAAATGAAAGCAGAAGATGGCAAACCCCTTAATAATTAATCTAGTTTTGGGTCCTGGGAGGCCTGTGCAAAAATATATTGATGTTTGAGAATGCTAATTAAAGAAAGCCTTACACTTTGGTAGTTGGGCTGTTGGTATCCATCAGTAGAGGCAGTTTTGAGTTCTGGCTGGTGCTTGGGCTAATGGTGCTGGTAATGCCTCTGGGGAACTCGGGTGCTGAGCAGAGGAGAGGAGCTAATGAGTCTCATGGACCAATCTGAATGCCACACTGCAAAAAAGGAGATTACACAAAACACAGACCAATATCTTAATTGCTCGGAAAAAAAAACCCAAAAAAACACCCAAATCATACCAGTTTGAAAAGTTGTGAGTAAATTTGATGTGCTTACTTATCAGTCTGTTAATATAAAATAAATTGTAGAGTTTTACTGTCTTTGCAGGAATATATGTGTCCTCTGCACAGGGCAGTGGACGGGGAGGACAAAAGGGTCCAGACTTGGATCCTCTTCCAATTCATTTATATTAGAGAGGGGCCCATGCAAGATTTCTTGCCCCGGCCCCCAAATTTCTGTGGGGCCTGCCTCTGCATTTGACCCGTTCTTCAGCCAGTGTCCCAGGAGCATTGCACTACACTGGTTTGCTGAGTATGTTCCACAGTATGGCATTAAACTCTTTGTGAACAAGCAGGCAACAGCATCAGGGCAGGGTTCAGATCTGGTAAGAGGCGACTCCACTTTAAGTAACAAATACACCTGAATCTGAATGACTGAAGTAGAACTGTGACAGAAATGCCATACACATTTCAGTGTGTACAATGTGTTTAAGTCTATCAGAAAAGTGCAGAGCATCATCTCTCTGGAGACAGGCAGGTGGCGCACCCTCCATTAGTGTCCGTCCAAATCATTTCCCTTATGATCAATACAATGTGTTTAAGTCTATCAGAAAAGTATTTGGAATTGGATCTGCAATGCAGAAATGAAGACTTTTGGTTTATAGACACATGCATATTTTGACAGAGGAATTTTCTGGAATCCCGAGCTTCCGAGGATCATTCTCAGTTATGCCGATGGTGCATGTGTCACAGTCCTAATAGGATCAACATGAGGTGCACAATGAGCTGTGCATTTTGTACAAGACAGTGTAAAGGAACACAGACAAGGACATGAATGGAAAATTATACAAAGCATAAAATTACATGTTTGGAGACTTCACAGTAAATGGCCTCAAATTACCAACATCTAATTGTCAAGATTCATTATGTGTGGTAAACCTTTGGTTTTCTCATCTGGCTGCTAGTGTGCACTGCATCATAGGCTTACTGAACTGGCAGCCTTGGTTTGTTTCACCTTCATTACCGTCCCTTCTTCCAGATCCGGAGCTGTCAGTCAAAGCATCTAAAAAGTCTACTAAACGTAAGTGCTTCTGAATTGCATGAACATCTTTTTAGGCTTAATTCTTTCATTAATTTGAACTCAAAAAGTGTGCTATTTGTCACTGTGGGCTAATTGATCTTGTGAATTTAATTTTACACACAAATACTACACTACAGATAGCTAATGAATTAGAAATGGGAACTATTTTTCTGAATCGATAGAGAAACTGGGAGACTAAAAACAGGCTAAAAACAGTGGCTGCCAACTTCAGCCTCTAACGTCATATGGGCCTGTATTACCTCCACACCATAACATGTAGTGTTTGAAACTAACTGCACATGAGGTAACATTTCTGGGAGAGGGTCCATCACCTGATTGTTTTTGTTTATTTTGTTCCCAAGTATGGCATTAAACTGATTTACCTGTTTTTACAGGTTATGTATTGCACAAAAAGAGCCTTAAAAAGCATATATTCTTACCTGTAACGTGACCAGTGTCTGCTGGTCTCCCAATAAATTAATGCCATACTATGGAACATTCCAGGTAATTTCATGAGAGCAATTACATCACCATGGAGATAGACAGAAAAGACCTTTACCTGCACCTTTAATAACTGAATATACACTACCAGTCATTAAACTATATGTTTTCTTCTATATGTTTACCACGTTCTACATTTGATTATACAGGAAACAGAAATATATGAAGTAAGATGTATGGAATTATGTAGCAAAGAAAAACTAACAAACAGACAAAAAAAAAAAAAAATGAAAGTTTCCCAAGATATATGGAATTATTTAGTGAAGAAAAAAAAATGGTTAGATATGGTTATAAAATATGAAAAAGTATAGTATAGTTATTTATGTTTTCTTTCTACATAATTCCATATATCTTACTTCATATAGTCTTTATATACGTCTTCTGCAGGCACACCCAATTTAGAAAGCGATAAATATATAAAAAAAAAAACTTTTGACTGGTAGATGTTGGTAACTTCTTGAGTATTTGTGCTGGCTTGATTTGGTTGCACTTTCATTCACCTCACTGCCTCTCAAATACACCGGGACTGCAAATAGGCTGCTTTAATGACAGTTATTAGGCATACATACCTGGATTTGCATACTATTTGAAAATGCGCCTTGAGCTAAATTTAAACATCCCACCTCTGCACGTGCTCGAATCAGTGCAAATGTAAACACAACTCTACCAACAACATGAAAAGCCTTCGTTCTTGTAGGTGTTATTTACATCGGCAGCACCCTGGGGAGACCATTCACTACTGTACTCCTTTGTAGCTCTGTTTGATGTTCCCTGTGAAGAGGATTTTGTTTGTTTTCATAAATCTTATTCAATAACTCGACTGTATGTTCAGAGCACAATCAAAGCATCTTCTAAAATTGAGGTTAATGAGATGTACACCCCAGAGTGGCCTTTTCAATTGACATATTTATGTTTAATGCATTAAAAGATTATGTTTCTAATGAAGTGCTTTTGCTATTCTATTAGCTATTAGCCTGAAGTGCTGTTCCATTTTGGGACTATTAAAGGTGAACTATGTACTTTTTAATCCTAGGTCCTTCATTTGATTGTTTGGATGTGTCGTTTCTGTGCCTGGAATGGGACACTCTTACATTTATTCAGTTACAGGTGGTTTTATAGCTCAAAAATACCTAGAAAATTGCATTCTGACTGTGAGCTGGGTCGCTTCTCCATAGATCTGACCTGATTGGTTTGGTCTCCATTAGGGATGTGATGATTTCCAAATCTCTTCTTGCAGTATTTTCATGATCTCACGGCGTTATTTTGTAAAGCTTGACCAAATTATTTATACTTTTCTGTCATAAGAAGTGCTTAATAACAGTTCCTTCATCATGTAGATTGGACTGAAACAGAGCAAAGGATCATGGTATATGTAGTATAGGGCTGGGTATCGATTCAAATCTCAAGAATCGATTCGATTTCAATTCTTAAGATTAAGGATCGATTATCCTGATCCGATCCGATCTAATCTCGATTCTGGTTAGTGTTCTTAAAAACATTTTTTTAACCTTAACCTGTTTTACATACAACATGTTCAAACTAGCATTAGATTGACATTTAACAGCAAATGATGTAAGTATTGGTAGTTCCTGATGGCTGTGAGAGTGGCTGTAGTACTGCGATGGAAACACTTCGCTATGTGCCTCACTCTCCCAAGCAGACGTGCAATATTCGGGAGTTTGAGACCGGCTTGTGAAGCGAGGTTGATTCTATGCACAAAGCAGCCGACGTGAGTTAGACCCATGATCCGCACGCACCATATTAGCGCCGGTGTCTGTCACACTGGCGAGAGCAGCAGAGTCTATGGTGCGAGTGGCCACAACGTGAACACCATGGACGCCACTTAGATAAATAGGGGGGAATAGGCTACTAAAAAATAATTGTATTTATATATATTTAGTAATCGATTTTTGGACGCCCGAATCGATATTGAGAATTTAATATGCAAATCGATTCAGAAACGGAAAATCGATTTTTTCAACACAGCTCTAATGTAGTTGTCTGTTTTTTTATTTGATGCTGCGCCATAACAAGGAATTTAAGCAAATTTAACTAAGACTTATTTGATCTATTGTGACTTTCTGCAATATGATATCAAGATATTTTGGTTATTGTTACTTCACAGTCTGACATTAAACTTTTCCATCTTCGTGGAGACTGGGGAGGCATTTGACGGGCCCAATGCACCTTTATAGATAAAATCAGAGGACAGAGAGGAGACTATTTTTGTAGTGGTAGGACTTCATAACCAATGTGATCCAATCTTCAGTTCTTATCTGAGGGAGAGATAGAGCACTAGATGACAAAAGCAAGGTTCTTATACGCTTCTGAAAAACATCAAAATTTGCCATGTGCGTATTTGATAAAGTTGAAAATATATAACTGCAGATTTTATAACAAAGGCAGCAGATAAATTGCGTAATCCGTGATGAAGATTGGACCTAGATTAGAAAGCGATTGTAGCATTGATCGCGAAACTTCCATGAGATAAGGAGATAAGACTGTTAATTCATTGCATCCCATTAGAGAGGTTTGCAGTCAGCGGAAAGAGGCTAATGTACTTGTGTGCTTCATTTGGGGACAAAGGAGTAAATAGTGCCACCAGAGCTGACCATTATGCTATTATGTGCTCTTTGCAAAGGCCAGGTCTGATATATTGTGCTACCGTATCCATAAATATAGACTTTTCCATTAGATGTTCCCGGTTAGTCATTTTATCTCATTGAATGTGAGATGAATAAGGCTGTTTGTGTGTCGATGTAGTCCTGCTTCATGCGGAAAAGACTAATTTAACCTCAGATTTAGTCCTTTTTAACAAACATTACTTAACCATCCAGGTACTACTTCTATACAAATGGCTTGAATTAGTGCTTGTTCCCTTTGGGAGTAGAGAATAAAGTCATTTGATCATTTCAATCATATTTTCTATGATATGGGTTAGTATAGAAATTGCACTACCAACCTCTTAAAGGTCCTATATTACACAAAACTGACTTGTGAGTTTTAGCTACAACATATATCTGGAGTTGTATTTTGTTTCATTCACAAATGTTTGATTAACTTTTAACTTTTTTTTTACTACTTTTAGTCTTTCTACATCTCCAAATGTTCTGTTCCACATTGTAATGTCACAAAGCGATAGTTTTTACGTTAAGTTAAGTTAAGTTAATTGATTATTCCACCTGAGTGTTTAGAGTTTGGGGGAAGAACTCACAAAACAGAACAAAACACAACTTAACATTTGTGTTTGATGAGCAAACATTATAACATATGTTGGAAAATAGTGTGTATTCTTTTAAATGTTTAAGGATTGACAAGTGCATATGTTTTTTTCATGTAAAGCTCTACTGTGTAACATTTCTAGTGGGGGTCCACTTGTTTCTACAGACATTACAAAAAAAATCCAGGCAAGCAACAACGTATCATGGAGACAAACAGGTACTGGACTCTCCACCGAGATACTACAGCACATGGAAAGATAATAATAAAAAAACATATAAAACCACGAACTTCCTAATGATTAAATCTATACTACAACTGTACATTTAATCTACAACTGCTCCTAATCACAGAACTCCAGGTATCAACACAAACTCGCAAATGTTCCAACGACCCCCCTCCAATCCCAATCCTGTGCTACACCCGCTGTAACACTGTGAGGTTAACACTTAGCTCTCCACGCTCACCTCTGCCACTGACACAGGTTCATTACTACCACAGTCCTGCCTTTTGCCGTGTGCCTTTGGCCGCTGCACACTCCATCAGTTAAACATCGAACTCCTTGCTCTGGCTTTGTTTGGTGGGTGCAGCCCTTTTGGATAAGGTCCCCACTGATACAGCGAGCGTCATTAATCACAGGCGAGGTGGGAGGACGTGGGGAATCAGGCTTAGAGCTCAGAGTCTCCCTGTGGAACGCTTTTAACGGCTAATTAATAGAGCCGGTCTCTTCTATAGGCTGATGTGGATCAACATGCAAGCTGGGAAAAAGGTAAATAATGGCCAGTGAACAGAGCTGATGGTTACAAAGAGAACGCTTTAATGTGGCCGTGCAAACTCTAAAGAAAAGACGCTTTAAATGTGACATACTATCCAGATGCGCAACATAAAATAAAGCTGCAATGTGAGACATAGGTTAGTTGGCAGTTTCAGATTCAGATTTCAAAGACGTTCCTATTAATAGTTAATAAT